>JAVTVY010036762.1:0-15926 GCA_036873755.1 Hanleya hanleyi | reverse complement strand
TGGTGAACTTATTCTTCTTTAATAGGCCAGGTTAAAATTTGACTGTTGGAATGTAGAGACTGAGGTTTAGAGGTTTATTGCCTGACGTGACTTTAGGCATCGGTATAGGCAAACTTTATTTTGGTTCGTTACAGTAGTGAACATTGTAACACTAGCTCAGATGAGCTGTTAAATAGACTAAAAATGACTAACAAAAATATCCAATTTATAAAACAAATTACATAAAACAGTATGGATTGAAATATTTCGAATAGAAAAAACATGCATCAAAGTGATAAAAATTGCCTACAAACAGGACAGGAACAGTTGGCACCATTCCATTTAGACATTATTCTCTTAAAAATCTTTATAGTTTCACATATCCGAAATTCGTTAGAGAGATCATTCCAAATTTTGTATGCAGCATAAGTAAAAGAGCCAAAGCCGTATTTTCTCAACTCTAGGTAATATGAAACGATTTTCTTTTCTAAATTTATAGGCGGGTGCATAACACTTGGGATAAAGTTATTGTCTTCGGACATGTAAACTGGGAAGATTTATCTTTCTAAGTAAAACTGTATAATCGCTATTAAAATCAGTGTGTACAAAACGAAGAGCATGCTCTTCGATTTTTTCAGAGCTCTTCAAATTGCAAAAGTGCCAGACAAGCGGACAAAAATTTAAATTTTATATGGTAATAGAGTGGGTAATGACAAGTTGTTTTTTTTAATATCTAGGTATCTGCTTACTCGTTTAAAGGCATTCAGCTGCTTTGATACTTTTTGTCCCCCGCCGCAACGCGGCCGGGCACTTTAAAATGGTTCTTGCTTCTATGTGTCCGTGCATGCACGGACATGTCCGTGCAAATACTTTGTAAGCAATAACTTCTAAATGCTTTGTCGGATTCCTCCGAAATTTGGCATCTGCATTCTTTGCGACAAGACGTCTCTTGGTATTACGTTTCAGCAAGATCCGCCTGTAGGTGGCGCCACTGGGGTCTTACTTCTATGTGTCCGTGCAAATACTTCGTAAGCAATAACTTCTAAATGCTTTGTCGGATTCCTCCGAAATTTGGCATCTGCATTCTTTGTGACAAGACGTCTCTTGGTATTACGTTTCAGCAAGATCCGCCTGTAGGTGGCGCCACTGGGTCTTGTTCCAATCTTTAGTGCATGTCCGTGCAAATACTTCGTAAGCGATAACTCCTAAATGCTTTGTCTGATTCCTCCGAAATTTGGCATCTGCATTCTTTGCGACAAGACGTCTGTTGGTATTACGTTTCAGCAAGATCCGCCTGTATGTGGTGCCACTGGGTTTTGTTCCAATCTTTAGTGCATGTCCGTGGATGTTCGTGCAAATGCTTCATAAGCGATAACTCCTAAATGCTTTGTCGGATTCCTCCGAAATTTGGCATCTGCATTCTTTGCGACAAGACGTCTGTTGGTATTACATTTCAGCAAGATCCGCCTGTAGGTGGCGCCACTGGGTCTTGTTCCAATCTTTAATGCATGTCCATTCCTGTTTGTTCAAATCCTTCGCGAGCGATAACTTTCGAACAATTTGTCGGATTTCTTCGAAATTTGGTAAATGCATTCCCTGCGACAAAACACCGTTGGTGATGCGTTTCAGCAAAATCCACCCAGAGGTGGCGCCACTAGAGTTTATTCCATTATTCCATGCTGCAAGTGATAACTTAGAAACACTTGGTCGAATTTCTTTGAAATATCCTACATATGTACCTTTCTGGGTAACATGAGAAACGTTGCGGCTCATCGGATTCTTCTCAAATTTGGCATGCATTTACCATGCCAGGAGCTGTTGCTTGGGGATTGCCTTTCGCTCACTGCACTCACAGGTGGCGCCACCTGGTGGCAACATCACAAATTCGTTTCCGGGTAATAACTTGAGAACTGACCATCGGATTCTTCTCAAATTTTGTATGAATGTACCGTGACATAAGATGTCGCTCGATAATGCATTTCACTGACTTGCGCCTAGAGGTGGCGTCACCTGGTGTCAAAATCTAAATTTGGTTTCTGGGCAATAACTTGAGAACCCTCAATTTGGTATGCAGATGTCCCCACGATACCATGTTCCTTGGGATTGTATTTTTCCCGCTTCTTCCTACAGGTGGCGTCTCCTGGTGGGAAAATTTGTTTCCAGGCAATAATTTGTCAACTGCTCATCAGATTATTCTCAAATTTTGTATTCATATGTGACCCGCCCCAAATAACATGAACACCGGTGGGCATCTAGTACCGGCAATAACTTGAGGAGCCCTCTTCAGAGTCTCAAAGTTCATATGCCGATACCATGACAGGAGATGTCATTTGGGATTGTGTTTTGCCTGCTTGCACCTACAGGTGGTGACTCATTGTGGCAAAGTCTAAATTTGGTTTCTGGGCAATAGGTTGAGGATGCCTTCATATTCTTGTCAAATTTAGTTTGCAGATAATATGCCATGAGTTGTCTCTTGGGGTTGCATTTCGGTTACATAATTTTCATGCTACATAGTAAAGAAAATATATTACAGTAGCAATCAACATTCAGTCAGCCATTCGGAGTTGATCTCAAAACCTGGGAAGGTTGAAAGACCCCTCTGCTTCTTACGCCTGTGAAGTAGCTGTTGCCATCCTCATGAATATCTTCTGAAACCGACAGCGCTTATAAATATTGCTGCCATTTTGGCGGGGGACCTAGCATCCTCTGGCTGCTTGTTAACATATGGGAGAAACGTGCTCGCTAAAGTTTGTCAGACTGTCTATGTTAAGACCGACAGTTTTGTCACAGTTCCTACTAAACAGACACAGTTCCAGTGACACAACAGCCATATCCGGAGAGACGTTTGTGGAAACCCTTATTTGTTGATATCAAAAATACTATTTTTGATATCAACAATTCTTTTTTTGATATCAAAAATAAATGAATAAATACCAAAACGGCTTGCCATATGTTCCCCACCCCTGGAGCACCAAATGTTACACAGCTTCTCAGTCTCATGTGATACTAACCTAAAGTACGAGATGCAGTGTACATTGTTTATACACACACACGCCGAATCACCTACAATATATTCCTTTATAGTAATTACTAATAGGTTGATGACATTTTTTCAGAAGTACAAATATGAAATAGCCAGTGGGGGTTCCCGCATTGCTGAACCGCTATTAGTTTTGAATTTTATGTCGTTTTAAATGAAGGACACCATTTCCTTAAATTTTGCTGTCCAGTCCTTCTATTCCACATCATATGATTTACCCTAAAGTTTTTGCAGGAACCATATTTATGCCCCCCCTCTAACTAGAGGGGGGGCATATAGCGATCGCTTTGTCCGTCCGTCTGTCTGTCTGTCCGTCTGTCCGTCTGTCCGTCCGAATTTCTTGTCCGAGCAATATCTCGGTTAATATTTGATGGACAGGATTGAAACTTGCATGGAATGTGGCTAGTGCCTCGTAGATGTGCAGCGTTGAGTTTTTTCCGAGTTCCGGTATAATTTTCAAGAGTTATGGCCCTTTTTCTGAAATCTCTGTGAATGGGACTTGTCTGGGCTGGATCTTGGTTAATATTGTTGGACAAGTATGAAATTTGCATGATATGTGGTCAGTGCCCCACAGTTGTGCAGCGTAAAGTTTCTTCACGTTTCGCTTATATTTTCAAGAGTTATGGCCCTTTGTTCCTGAATTCTTCGTGAATTGGGACTTGTCCGGGCTGGATCTCGGTTAATATTGTATGGACAATTATGAAATTTGCAGGATATGTTGTCAGTGCCCTGTAGTTCTGCAGCGTGAAGTTTCTCAGCGTTTCACATATATTTTCAAGAGTTATGGCCCTTTTTTCTTCAAATTTGTGTGAATTGGGACTTGTCCGGGCTGGATCTCGGTTAATATTGTATGGACAATTGTGAAATTTGCAGGATATGTGGTCAGTGCCCTGTAGTTGTGCAGCGTGAAGTTTCTCCACATTTCGCCTATATTTTCAAGAGTTATGGCCCTTTTTTCTTCAAATCTTTGAGACTTGTAGGGCTGGATCTCGGTTAATATTGTATGGACAAGTATGAAATTTGCATGATATGTGGTCAGTGACCCATTGGTGTGCAGTGTGAAGTTTCTCTGCTTTCGGTTATATTTTCAAGAGTTATGGCCCTTTGTTTATCAAAACTAAAGTGAATGGGATATATTCATTTGTCCAGGCTGGATCTCAGTCCATAACCGATTTGGACCAGAAAAATGGCTATATTATATATTATCCTACATTCCAAAGCAGACAACATAGGTCCTGAAGTTAAAGTATGAAGTTGCCCCAAAAAAAGTGAATTGGGTGCAAAATTCAAAGTTCACTGATCGCTTCATAATTTCACCACAATATACTCCCAAGGAAGGTAGGTCTCATAACCAGGTCACATTTTCGGATTTGGCGAAAGCCCTGGCGACCATCTTGCATCGAAACATCGTATTATCACTTGTTGGCTGATACTTGGAATATGTATTATGTGAGGCATGGCAAAAAAAGTGACAGAAACAGAATTTTTATAATTATCCAAATTAGGCCTCCACCAACCAAGAAACAACAGAACAATGGCGGGGCAGTGTCGGATTAAAGCGGAAGGGGGGGGGGCATACAATTGAGCAATCTCTGATTGCTTCCTTCCTGTGTTTATTTCAGAAGTATAATATGAAATAACTGATGGGGAAATCCCCGCAGTGCTGAACCCTGCTTTTTTGAATTTCGTGTCATCTTAAATGAAGGACAACATTTCCTCCTTCAATTTTGCTATCAAATAATTATATTCCACATCATATGATTCACCCTAAAGCGTTTGCACGAATCATAGTTTATTTTAGAAGTATAATATAAAATAACTGACGGGGGAATCCCCGCAGAACTGAACCCCTGTGGGTTTTTTTTAGATTTCGTGTCATCTTAAATGAAGGACAACATTTCCTTCAATTTTACTGTCAAATAATTATATTCCACATCATATGATTTACCCTAAAGCTTTTGCGAATTATTTGTGTCCACACATGTAACTTACTATATTAATTACAACTGAGTTCCTAAAGTTTGGGTGCATACGGTCAATTTCCTGAATTGAATTCAACCTTGTGGTTCTTCAGACTGACGGATGATGGCATGCAGTTGTCAGTTACATGGCTTTCATGTCAGCATACCTACCACTACCCTCGAGGAGAGCATGTTCCCACTCCCAGGGCGCCGAACCGCACCCTCTAGTCTATCTCCCAAACTAGCCCTCGCTCGACCCTCATATATTGTGTTTGAGCATATATATCCAATATATTCGATACGGTCTGGCACAAAGGTCTGAAAAACAAACTTTTACTATCCTGTCCTGGTTTGAAAGTTGTTTAGCTAACATAAGAATACGGGTGATTAACGAAGGTAAATCTTCCAAGTATATACGTCATAAACGCTGGCGTCCCTCAGGGATCAGTACTTGGATCTCTCCTATATCTGATATATGTAAACGATATCGTAGACGATATAAGTAAACTTATTTGCTGATGACACCTCCTTATCGACTTCAATAGAAAACGAGCTGGCCACTGAAAATAGAATACTGCGGGATCTGAAGGGGCGGTGGTATTAGGGTGAAGTGTCAAAATATGGGGCCTGTATATATAACCCCATGCTTTATATAAAAAAACATCAAGGTGAGAAACGGACTTTGGGTGAATCGAGAAATAAACGGTTTATCGCCAAACAAAATACATCAGCATATTCTACAAGTATCACTTTATATATTTCCGTCGTCAAATTAGTAAATTTGTGCAATTTTTTACCTTTGTGGGGCGATTCAAAATCCAACCAGACTGTCCATCCATCTAGGAACAGCCCGATTATGGCGGGCTTCGTTGTCAATTCTGATTGGTCAATCGCGCCAGCTGATCTGTGCGTGACCTCTCTTGCTGGAGGCGTGTCGCGCCTAACCAATCAGAATTGAGAACGAAGCCCGCCATAATCGGGCTGTTCCTAGATGGATGGACAGTCTGGTTGAATTTTGAATCGCCCAGCAAGGGTAAAAAATTGCACAAATTTACTAATTTGACGACGGAAATATATAAAGTGATACTTGTAGAATATGCTGATGTATTTTGTTTGGCGATAAACCGTTTATTTCTCGATTCACCCAAAGTCCGTTCTCACCTTGATGTTTTTTTTCCTACGAAGTAGGCTACAGATCGCAAATTGTCCGGTAATGAGTGAGTGAGTCAGTCAGTCAGTCCATCCGAGTCCTTTCGTCGGCAAAATAAGGAGAACCATTGACATTAGAACCTTGATTTTTGGCACGAACGTGCATTAGGGCATTGTTACCAACAAGTTCTGAGCTGATCGAATTCTGCTGAAAATTTGATTTATAATTATTTTTTTTATTATTTATTTATAGCTCAGCGAGTGCACTGTCATGCCCATCGGGAACCCTTGGCTGTATGTTTCACTGTATATATAACACAGTACAAAACGTGATGGGATAATGAAATAGGAAATGCTAATTTTCCATCATTTGTTAGTGCCTTTTTCTACACTGCTATTACCAACTTGCCAGCCTACACACAATTCAGTATATTGTTATCTAGATATATGAAAACTGTGGACTTTAACGTGTATCCTATTTCACATCCTTGAAACATTTCCTCACAGACAACATCAGGCGTCAAATTCAGGTCAAGTTACAGTTACGCACTGGTGGTGAAATTTACTACATCAACCAATTAAATGACACAGCAGAAGAAAGATATGGCATCAGTAACAACGATAACAGTTTACTGAGGGTGAAACAAAGCCATGATGGCATGTTTAAAGGGTCTTAATTTATTTTCTTCGGGTAGAATTTAACTAGATAAAGTAAGTAGACGCTATTTATTCGTCTTTGTACCGGTTATGCTCAGGAGAATGGCATGAAATCATTATCTTGTGCAGAGACGGTGTTGGTCTGGAGTTGAATTACCGTAAACTACATAAATGCTACATTTCTACTATAGTACTATATATAAAAATTTGTTGTATTGTTGGGAAAATAATGCGATTCAAAAGTTGTTTTGATCCTGGACAAGGGCACTGAAAACCATTAAAGAGATCGATATATTTTCACACGTAAAGCTTGAAATCTACTGAACTTTTTTATTATTCAATCTGTTTCCTTTAGTTAACAAATTGTGAAATTAAATCGGCGATCGTTATTTATTTTTGGAATGAAGGCGCATTAGGAGATTGTTACCAACAAGTCTTGAGCTGACCAACTTTTGATGAAAATTTCTCGTGATTTTTGATGAAAATCACTGGCGATTCTGACTTGGGCGGTGCCCATCTTAATATAGGCAGGATTCTAACTGGGGGCGGGGATTTCCAAGAGTTCAGTTCGCGTTCCAAGTCCTAATGCCTACTCTACTTCGTAGGTCCTGTGACGTTAGTCACACTGCTCATGTATATAAAGCATGGGGTTATTCCTACGAAGTAGGCTACAGATCGCAAATTGTCCAGTAATGAGTGAGTCAGTCAGTCAGTCCATCCGAATCCTTTCGTCGGCAAAATAAGGAGAACCGTTGACATTAGAACCTTGTTTTTTGGCATGAACGTGCATTAGAGCATTGTTACCAGCAAGTTCTGAGCTGACCGAATTCTGATGATAATTTGATTTATAATTATTTTTTTAATTATTTATTGATGGCTCAGCGAGTGCATTGTCATGCCCATCGGGAACCCTTGGCTGTATGTTTCACTGTATATATAACACAGTACAAAACCTGGTGGGATATGCCATCTGTAATTGTTTTGAGAGCTAGAGGTCACAGCGGTGTAGCTGGGTCACCCCCAATAGGCCTATAAACAGATCAGAACTAACAGTCTGATAGGCTTGGGATTCGAGAATGCAGTTAATACTGCCATGGTGTATTAATTAAATTGTTCTTAGAGGTCAGAGCAGGGGAGACAAAAATAAACAGATCTGTCTGGGAGTTAAAAAAATATCACAACAGATTTGTACCGGTATTACATAAACCATCCACAGTGCAGATCCCATGAGTTCACATGTTGATGTCTTTATTAATTTATTACCGTTCCAGGGGACATTTGAACAGCTGCCGTTAACTTGAGACACACACTTTTGCTATATACAAACGTTTTTATTAACTGCTACATTATGGGAAACGAAATTAAACAGATATGTAATCAGTATTAAGAGGCTGTATTTAACATGCTAAGTACAATCCTCAAATTCTACATTCATCAGATTGCCGATACCCAAAATGTGTTGTCTCATATATCTAGATAACAACGTGATGTAGATATGCTATTTATTCGTCTTCGTACCGGTCATGCTCAGGAGAATGACATAGAATCATTATTATCTTGTGCCGAGAAGTTGTTGGTCTTGAGTTGAATTACCGTAAACTACATATATGCTACCTTTCTACTATAGGACTATATACAAGAATTTGATTTGGGATCAAACAATACAACAAGAATTTGTTGTATTGTTGGGGAAATAATGCGATTCAAAAAGTTGTTTTGGTCCTGGACAAGGGCACTGAAAACCACTAAAGAGATGTAAATGTATTTTCACACGTAAAGCCTGAAAAAGTTAAAAAAACTGTAAAATTAAATCGGCGATCGTTATTTATTTTTGGAATGAAGGTGCATTAGGAGACTGTTACCAACAAGTTCTGAGCTGACCTACTTTTGATGAAAATTTCTGGTGATTTTTGATGAAAATCACTGGCGATTCTGACTTGGGCGGTGCCCATCTTAATATAGGCGGGATTTCAACTGGGGGTGGGGATTTCCAAGAGTTCAGTTCGCGTCGGAGTCCTAATGCTTACCTACTTCGTAGGTCCTGTGACGTTAGTCACACTGCTCATGTATATAGAGGCCCCATATTTGACACTTCACCCTAATACCACCGCCCCCCACCCCCCACCCACCAAATCTCTTGTTTTGCGGGCCTGTGCTTAGGGATTAGGATGGCAGTCACTCAAAAGCCGGCGGCGCTGGAGAAGATTTGCATTTGTTGTTTAAAATTAAAAACTGTCTTGTGCCAGAATATCTTTCTTCCATGTGTCCTCCTATTGTATCTCGTGCTACAGGCCATAGCCTAAAAAATAAGGATCATATGAATACTATTTACACGAGGACAGAATCGTTTCGTAAGTCTTTCTTCCCCAGTCAATTAGAGATTGGAATAATCTTTCGGTCAACATTCGAAATTCACTTTCTCTGAATACGTTCAAAAATCAACTTCGCACAGCTGAAGGAATCGAAAGTAATCCTTTATTTTCGTATTCATATGGTCCTTCTGTTGTTAATCACTGTAGAATACGAATGGGCTTAAGTCATCTCCACCACCAGTTGTATAAGTACAATATTATATAAACTGTCACATCTGTGATTTTAGTCATGAGACTGCCAAACACTACTTCCTATACAAGATCTCGGTTGGGATTATTTTTTTATGCCTATCTGCCTATACATGGCGCTACCTGTGGCCCAAGGTAAAATTGCATTTCCGGACAGTAACTGTTGGACCTGAACGGATTCTTTCAAATTGGTATGTGGGTACCTTCTCTCAAGGTATCTTAAGGGGCCATGTTAATGATGTTTTTTCTAAGTTTTACGTTTTCACTTTCTTCACAAATAATGAATGTTTCCTTTACTAAATATGCGCGGGTGGTTGGGTGGGTTCAGGTTCCTGTTGCTTCAATGCATTTTGTTGAGAAGCAACAGGAACTTGATAATGTGATGTCTAGAACTGTCATATCACTTGTCTTTATTGCACCATGTAAGCGTCCTTCCTGTGTCTTGTGTGCTTTCCTCAGTGTTTTATAGAGTGAATGGAGGGTGTCTAGTTCCATGCTGCTTCAAAGATTTCTTCTTTGAAGTAGCAGGAACACAACTGGGCTGGGTGGTGCTTAGTTGGTTCGTCGTGATATAACTGAAATATTGTTGAAAGCGACGTTAAATTCTATTCACCCTCCCACTCACTTTACTAAAGATGCAAACAAGAATGCCTCTTCGATCTTATTCGATCGACTGTATCCAGTTTTATACCATGGTGTGAAATGTCGACTTGTGGCAGGGATGATCAACCATAAGAATGTGAAGCGTCAACAACATATATAACAGAGGAACAGAGGCATCATGCCACGACAGACGAAGTTTCACCCTGATTGGCCCAAAGTCAAGGATTAAACGAACATATTGCACGTTAATTGTTTGTGTATACACAAAATTTTGTGCTCCTTTTTTTTTGAAAATGTTCTACTTTTTTTTAATGCTTCAGTATGAGGCCTTCAGACTACATACATAACTAATATCATATTACACTATGCCATACATATAGTGTACGCTTGACAGCTGACAAATTACCCAAGATTCATGGTCGGGCATATGGTTTTGCAAACGAAAGTTCCTTGACCCAATTCTGAAACACTTACGACTTGGCTGAAATATTAGTACTAAAGTCCTACTCCAAAAGCAGTTCTGTATATAGTACGTATACGTCATTGTCATGATGATGATGTACTTTAACAGATAGATAGATAGATAGATAGATAAACTTTATTTACTGAGGGTAAAACATGGTTAGCATGGCTAATCTTCCCCATGGCCCTCTGTGGTTAATAACTATATACATTGTATAACAGTCATTGGATTGAAAAAAATCGACGGTTCACTGCATAAATTGCATGGGGTTTTTTTACCCCTCGGCCAACTTTGGCCTAGGGGTATTGTCGTCATGTACGGCTGTCCGTCCGTCCGTCCGTCCGTTACCGCGATATCTACAGAACCGTTTCATGCATGGCAACCAAACTTGTTACATCTATTTATCTTCACGTAAATCAGAAGCCTATCGAAAATGAGTCATCTCGGACAATATTTTGCAGAGTTATGCCCCTTTTACAAATAAAAATCCATTTATGATTTGTTATTGTGATAATTTCAGAACCGTTCCATATACAACATCCTAACGTGATACAGTTGTTTCTCTTGACCTGAACTAGATGCCTATCGAAAATGAGTCGTGTCAGAAAGTACTTTGCAGAGTTATGCCCCTTGTCTAATAAAATCCACTAATTCCTATGTTAAGTTTGCATATAATTTCTATATCATGTTTGTATACTATCACATTTATTTATTGATTGGATGACTGCTTTATTGATTTATTCTCTTACACAATGCGAAGAATGCCTGCAAATCTGTTTTGAAAATGACACTAGATACCTATCGAAAATGAGTCGTGTCAGAAAGTATTTTGCAGAGTTATGCCCCTTGTCTAACAAAATCCACTAATTCCTATGTTAAGTTTGCATATTATTTCTATATCATGTTAGTATACTATCACATTTATTTATTGATTGGATGACTGATTTATTGATTTATTCTCTTAGACAATGCGAAGAATGCTTGCAAATCTGTTTTGAAAATGACATACATGTGCCATTTAGTATACATGTACTGTATTTATCTAACCATGTGTACTGTTGTTTTGGTGAGACATCGATACAGCTCTTTCAATTTATTCCAGAAACAAATTAATTTAAGGGGAGGAAAACTTCTTTTTTTTTCAAAGAAAGTACACTTACAATACCAGGGGTAAATATTTCTTCCCACAAGCCAATCAATTGGTAGAGACACCCTTACATTATAATAGCTGGGGTTCAGAGCCGAGGGGTTTCGATAGCGCAGCTTCATGTTAGCTTCTGTAATAAATGGAAACCTACTTAATGAAATAATCTATATTACTGGCAACACGTATGTGATTAACGTCGTCAGGCCTGTTTGAAACACCTGGACATGATCTATTAATGTCATGATTTGTGATGTCATGATTTATTAATTTCCAAGCGGACATGGGGCGGGGGCGTGTCATGAAGGTTTACCAGGAAATCACCATGTTGGAACTATTTTGTCTACTTCTGAGATATGTTTGAGGTTTGATACTCCAAATTGCACAATTGTTAGGAATGTATGTGCCCAAATGATTTCTTGTTGTTTTGTTCTTAGCTAAGCCACTTACTGGTATTACACCGGTAAAACTAGGAAGCATTGAAAGATGACAAGTGATTGTTTTTAGTCGACACTTGTATTATAACATATGACATGCAGCAAACAGTAACTTGTCACAGTACATAACACACACGGAGTCCAGTTGGGAGAAACACCAATCTAGATAAACCAAGATGGGAAATCAGGGGAATTCTGTGATATTTTATCTGAGTATTCTGAGATTGTGTCAATACGTGCTTCTTGTTTCTGTTTCTGCTTCATACTTATTATGTCTCCCCCAACTATGTTGGGGGAGACATATAGTGTTTGTGCTGTCTGTCTGTCTGGATGGATGGATGTCTGTCCGTCCCCTTGCCTTGTCTGCAAGATATCTTGAGAACTACTGGATGGAATTTCACCAAACTTGGATGGAAGCTTCATTGGGATAGTCCCCTCATTTGATTAGGTTTTGGTGTGTGTGCGTGCATTCATCCGTGTCGGGTGTCCGTCCGTCCGTCCGTCCATCTACTTGTACATGTATATACAGGCCTTGTCTGCAAGATATCTGGAGAACTACTTGACGGAAGTTCACCAAACTTGGATGGAAGCTTTATTGGGATAGCCCTCTCATCTGATTAGGTTTTGGTTTGTGTGTGCGTTTGTCCATGTTCGGTGTACATGTATATGTATATACAGGCCCTTTCTGTAAGACATCTGAAGAACTACTGGACAGAATTTCACCAAACTTGGATGGAAGGTTCATTGGGATAGCCCCCTCATTTGATTAGGTTTGGGTGTGTGTGTGTGCATTTATCCATGTCCATCATCCATCCGTCCATCTAATTGTTCGTGTATATACAGACCTTGTCTGCAAGATATCTGGAGAACTACTCGATGGAATTTCACCAAACTTGGATGGAAGCTTCATTGGGATAGCCCCTCGTCTGATTAGGTTTTGGTGTGTGTGTGCGAGCGTTCTTTCGTGTCCATCCGTCCGTCCATCTACTTGTACATATATATACAAGCCCTGTCTGCAAGATATCTGGAGAACTACCCCACGGAATTTCGCCACACTTGGGTGGAAGCTTCATTGCAATGGGCTCATCTGATTAGGTTTCGGTATGCATGCATGCGTTCGTCTGGGTATGTTGCCTGTTTGCCTGTCCATCTACTTATACATGTATAGACAGGCCTTGTCTGTAAGATATCTGGAGAACTACTGGACGGAATTTCCCCGAACTTGGATGGAAGATTCATCGTGATGGCCTCTGGTGAACTTCACCAGACTTGGATGGAATCTTTATTGGAATGGCCTCCGCATCTTATTATGTTTTGGTGTGCGCGCATGTTTGGTGTTCATCCGTCTGTCTACTTGTACATGTATAGACAAGCCTTGTCTGTAAAATATCTAAAGAACTACTGGATGGAATTTCCCCGAACTTGGATGGCAGCTTTATAGTGATGGCCTCCTCATCTCATCCTTAGGTTTTGGTTTGTTTGCGTGCATCCATCTGTTTCTGATGTCCAGTTTTGTTACATGTATGTACAGGACTACTCTTGTCTACAAGATATGTGGAGAACTACTGGATGAAATTTCACCAAACTTGGATGGAAGCTTCATTGAAATGGCCTTAGGATCTAATTAGGTTTTGGTGTGAGCTAGTGCTTTCGTGGGTCCATGCAAAATGTGCTTATCTGTCTGTCCAATTCTTGTTCACTCCATATTTTGGAAACTACTGAAGGCAGATGCATGAAACTTCTATACGGTACAGCATGTATACTATAGGTGTAGTATAACGAATATTATGGATTAAGAATACTGATCAGCGATACGGATTTGATATTTTTGGAACATCATGATGTCTTGCCGGCATCATTGAAAACTGTTGACCGCTTCTCTCTTGCAGGAAACACGCCTATGTTTATGTATACTATGATTGTCTTTTTGAATTTGGTGCTAATACTGTTATATGGAAAATGGAATAGGTCTTTGGATTATGGACGCGGATATTCTCTAATGGACGACGGCTGGATTATGAATGACGGACTAGACGCTTGTAATCTTGTATATTTTGCATCTTTCCTATAATGTGATTAGTTTCGAAATAGTTGATGCTTCACAATTACATGCATTTCACATTGGTTCAGTTGGACGCTGCAGATGTCGGCAATCCACTCATTGCTATATAAATCCCGACTCCTCACTGGGCTACTGCAACAATGAAAATCGCCTCTTGTAATTTAATATTTTTAGATGCGCAGCTTTCTTTAGGATACTTATTGCTACATTCATTTTATAGCACTTTCCCTTAAATTATGTGCCCACTCAAGGCAAGGTGGGAGGTTGGGGGAGACGTATGTTTTTGTTTAAAAAAACAACCAGCATAGGCTTCATGCCGGAGCGGCAACTCAAGGGTCAAAGCGGAACCTCTAGTTATTATTCATGTTGTCTGTGATACTCATTTACTTCTTGGCCGGCGGGTGGTTGGGTGGGCACGGGTTCCTGTTGCTTCAATGCATTTTGTTGAGAAGCAACAGGAACTTGATAATGTGATGTCTAGAACTGTCATATCACTTGTCTTTATTGCACCATGTAAGCGTCCTGTCTGTGTCTTGTGTGCTTTCCTCAGTGTTTTATAGAGTGAATGGAGGGTGTCTGGTTTCATGCTGCTTCAAAGATTTCTTCTTTGAAGTAGCAGGAACGCAACTTGACTGGGTGATACTTAGTAATTGGTTCATCGCGATATGGCTGAAATATTGTTGAAAGCAACGTTAAATTCTATTCACTCACTCACATCTTGGCCGTTCGATTTACCTGTGTTTTTACCTATAATCCTAACATTTCGTGTTATCTATCATGCTGATTAACCGTGTTCGCTCAGCAATAACAGTGAGGCTGTCGATCAGAGGTCCTCGTTCGGCGGGCCACTTTTGCTAGTTTGTTAGTTGAGAAGGAAATCGGAGTGGAAGAGGTGGGGGCGTTGGGGCAGACATCGAATTTTCCTGAATGATTCGCGATGTTCTATTCTAAAATTGTTACAGACCGAGATGTACGGTGTGATGTTTGGCCATTGGCGAGTGTACCGTGGTCCCGTACGCTGCTCGTTTAGTATCAGTGGATCTCGAGTGGCTAACTCCTTTCATTGACGTTGAAGATGTGTGGGGTTTTTCATTGCGTTTAGTAAAGTGTTGACGATCGAGCGGGTGAGGGCATCGTTGTTCGAGTTTAAGAGAAATATGTAAAAATGGTTTTGTTAGCAGATACGTATCAGCTGGGCGCTTTGCCGTTTTAGCCAATAATTGACACGTGCGAAGTGCCGATTGATGTTCCCGATCGTGTATTGGAATGTTTCCGGTGCCATTCTTTTGGACATCCGTGTCGTCTTCATTTGCAAAGGCATATATCCTGTCAGAAATGTCAGGTCCCCACTTTGAGGCTGAGCTTGGCAAGTACGTGGACATGGTGGTTGCATTCAGAGGACACCACAAGCATTTACAAGAATATCTCATGAGAGATTTCATTAAGGATTCCTTGACAACGATTGATTTGTGATGTATATTTTGTTAGATATTTGATGATCTTGTCGCTATATAGCTGAAATATTGCTGAACGTGACGTTACAGTATTTCGCTTTCTTTCTTTTCGAAACAGCCGAGCGTAAGTCTACGAAGGGGTCTGATTTACTCCTGGAATGCCTTAACATGAATTTCCTATAAATCTCCAGAAATGACGCGCCGGAATCTGAAAACCAACCACTGACGCCTGAACTGTCGGTCAGCAAATCATACACACACTAATGACTGAAAGATTGTTGAAATCGACGCTAAATCATACTCACTCACTTACTCATACATTAAGGATCCCAGAATGATCGGACTGCATTGCCAATCATGTAATTGATGACCCATACAAATATCAAATCACAAATTATCAGTTTAACCCAGTCCCG
>JAVTVY010036761.1:0-16639 GCA_036873755.1 Hanleya hanleyi | reverse complement strand
GCAATTTGCGCCGTTCCATTTAGACAACATTCTTTTAAAAATCTTTATATTTTCACATATCCGAAATTCATTTGGGAGTTCATTCCAAAGTTTGGATGCAGCATAAGTAAACGAGCGTAAGCCGTATCTAGTTGTCTTGACTCTAGGTAAAATGAAACGGTTTTCATTTCTAAAATTATAGGCTGGGTGCATAAGAGTAAACATTTGAGATAAAATTTCGGGCCCTAGTTTATGAAGGCTTTTAAAAACCTCTGAGGCCATAAGGCGTTGTCTTCGGACATGTAAACTGGGGAGATTTGCCTTTCTAAGTAAAACAGCATAATCACTATTAAAATCGGTGTATACAAAACGAAGAGCACGCTCTTGGATTTTTTCCATTTTTTTAGAGCTCTTCAAATTGCAAAAGTGCCAGACAAGCGGACAGAAATTAAAATTTGATATGATAAAGGAGTGGTAAATGGCAAGTTTTGTTTGATTATCTAAATACCTGCTCATACGTTTGAGAGCGCTCAGCTGCTGTGATGCTTTTCTGCATATAACAGAAATGTGCTCACTAAAATTTAACATACTGTCTATGTTGACACCGAGCAATTTGACAGTTTCTTCACATTTGATTTCTACGCCATTTATAAGAAACGCAGGACATTTGCTGCGTGTTTTATGTCCGATGGACAGAGCCTGGTATTTTTCCATATTAGCTTTCATTTTATTGTTTTCGAACCAGGTAGTGATAATTTGACAATCTTGTGTGATTATTTTCATCATTTTTTCAAAGTTTTCATCTGCATAAGAGATTGTGTTGTCATCAGCAAAATTATAGACAGAACTAATAGTTTCACAGAAATAAATATCATTTAGAAACACATTGAATAGAAGGGGCCCCAGGATCGAGCCCTGGGGAACCCCCTTGATAATTTGTACCCATTTACTGACATTGTTGCCAATTTTGACCCTCTGGTTGCGATTTTCAAGGTAACTTTTCAATAGCACAGTTGCTGTGCTAGAAACACCATAAGCTGATATTTTTTCAAGCAGCAAGTCATGGGGAAGGCAGTCGAATGCTTTAGATAGGTCCATCATAATAGCAGCTACATACTTATTTTGGTCAAGGGCACGTCTCCAATCTTCCGTAATTTTCAACAGGGTAGTCTGACAGTTGTAGCCTTTTCTAAAGGCACATAACATTGGATTAAATATATTTTCGAAGCAGCAGGAGAGTTGGTCATGTAAAACCCTTTCAAAATTTTTGGAGATTGTAGGCAGAATGCTTACAGGCCTGTAGTTGCTTTTGTCTAGAGAGTCATTTTTTACCCCTCAGCCCATAGGGCTGTGGGGTCTTGTCGTTGCCATGTACGTACGTCCGTCCGTCCTAGCGTCCGTCCGTCGTAGCGTCCGTCCGTCCGTCAACATTTTCTTGTCCGCTAAATATCTTCAGATCTATGAAGTCGGGCCTGACTAAATTTTGGTGAGAGCTTCCTGAATGTTGACAGATGAAATGATTAGATTTTCAGATGGCTATGATGATGTCATGATTTTTAATTATTTTTTTTATTATTTATTGATGGCGTAGCTTTTGCACTGTTATATATGCCCATCAACATGTTCTTGTCCGCTGAATATCTGCAGATCTATGAAGTCGGGTCTGACCAAACTTTGGTGAGAGCTTCCTGAATGTTGACAGATGAAATGATTAGATTTTCAGATGGCTATGATGATGTCATGATTTTTTTTTAAAAAAATTATTATTTATTGATGGCTTAGCTTCTGCACTGTTATCTATGCCCATCAACATGTTCTTGTCCGCTGAATGTCTGCAGATCTATCAAGTCGGGCCTGCCCAAAATTTGGTGAGAGCTTCCTGAATGTTGACAGATGAAATGATTAGATTTTCAGATGGCTATGATAATTTCATGATTTTTTATTTTTTTAAATTTTTTAATTTATTGATGGCTTAGCTTTTGCACTGTTATCTATTGCCCATCGGGAACCCTTGGTTGCATGTTTCGTTGTGAATTTTGAAGGTTCCCTGATACAAGAAAGCCTGGTCCATTCATGATTATTATTGAATGAAGGACAACATTTTTCTTAAATTTTGCTATTAAATCATTCTATTCTACATCATATGATTTATTCTAAAACTTTTGCATGAACCATATTTGTGTCCACACATTTAACTGGTACAACATAATGCTTCAAATTTTGTCACCAAACATGTTACTGTACCTTGGAAATTATGTAAAACGAGTGATTAGGAGAGTCCATTTTTAGCCTGACTGTGTGCAATTTTGAATCAGTTTGCATACCTGGAGCTCCCCCCAAATAATGATAAGGGTTGGCCTGTGTCAATAAGTGTGTTTACTTGTTATCACACTTGTGCAATGCATAAATTGCCACTGATAAAGCTACACTTCCTTGCATGCTGTAATCCCAGCACATCACTCCCGTGAAACCGAAGTCTGTTATATACGGTATCCAGGGATTTTTTGCAGGTTCCGATCCCAAACTCCCAGTTCCTTTTCGTAATTCATTATTGAGGGTCCAATTTTTTTAAGTGAATTTCGGCGCAAAGAGCCTGTGATCAATCACAAAACAAAGGTTTATTAACATGAAATTCAATACCCAGCTATGCAATCGGATCGATATTGAGGCTTTCAGAAGCTTTTTCTAGGAGTATTTCCTTCAGAAATCTTTTCAAATTGAACAAAAACAACACTTTCGTTTTTTGTTTCATTTGAGTTTTGGGTGCCCATATGTTTTCCAAAACTTAACTGGCTCTAGATGCAGCCCTGATCCTACTTGACTAAAAAAAAACAGGCTGAGGGGTCCACGCACCTTTTAGGTGCTTGCCTGCAATTCATGTTTCATTATGATGTTGCCTTTGTGACGTCCAGAAAAACGGCATGGGCATGCGCCATTTACCGCTTGGTACACGTAGCCACCTGGCGTCAGTTCAAGCTGGCGAACCCCATTGTTAATGTTGTGAATAGTCTAATTCCAGATTTTTTATTGGATTGATTTGGAAATCCTACACATACTATATTGAATCAATATATAGTTTGTGGATTTACATGTAGTTGCAAATGTTGTGCTTCCTGTTAATGTTTTTCCTTGAATCTCATTGAATTTGCACTCATATATTAAAAAGTACACTGTCACATATTGCAGCTCACATAAAACTTAAGGAAACTGTTGATGGTATCATAACTGGACTGGTCTGGACTTAGTCTGGTTTGTGAAATTCACTTCAGTTACCTCTAGTAACCAAGTCTGAGTGTAATGAACCTTGAATTTGCCTGGTGTGGTCTGGACAAGGATGTGGGATACCATACTGTTCTACCTATAGGGTTATCAGGCATCTAGTGTCCTTTGAAAGTGAGACATAGTGAACTATGAGTTCATAGGAATTGGCACTGTTGTCTGTATAGTTTGTCAGTCTCAGTTGTTTCATACTAAAGTGTATACTGGGAGTGGAAGCTACCAGACTAGTTATCCCCCAGGAATATGCATATTTGGCCATGTTTCTCCATTTGAAGACAGCCTGATACGGTCCAGATAGTCGCTGAGTGATGACCCTGGTCTACTATCAATTCCATTGACAAGGCTAGATTGAATACCAAGTAGCTCTTACTGTTTATCTGGCATTTTATCATTATTGAGGGCATCATCGATTCCTGCAAACTCCGTCTACGAGGTCCAAACAGTCCAAAGTATTGACAAACTGAAAGTTAAGATAGTCTGCCTGTCTGATGCAGAGCATCCACTCACACCGGCCCTAGAAACTGGGTGAATGGTGAGAGTGGCCATCCAACTCAAGAATTTTGTGCCAAACTAAGTGTGTAAGGAGTCCTGACCCTTTAAGTCATCGTGCCCAGACATAGCCAGACTCTTATATGTATGAAGATATCTGTTTGTGATCAGTCTGGATTATCTATTGATCCAATATCTATCAATGGCTCTAAAGTTGGATGCTCTTGGTCCTTGTATTTAATGTTAATTGAAACAGCATTTGGAACTTGTTGAAACTTCCTGGAAGGATATAACAGAATTTTTATTGTTGATTGTACCCTCACTTATTACCCCTCAGCCCATAGGGCTGTGGGGTCTTGTCGTTGCCATGTACGTACGTCCGTCCGTCCAAGCGTCCGTCCGTCCGTCCGTCAACATGTTCTTGTCCGCTGAATATCTGCAGATCTATGAAGTCCGGCCTGACCAAACTTTGGTGAGAGTTTCCTGAATGTTGACTGATGAAATGATTAGATTTTCAGATGGCTACGATGATTTCATGATTTTTTTTTTTTTTTTTTTATTATTTATTGATGGCTCAGCTTTTGCACGGTTATCTATGCCCATCAACATGCTCTTGTCCGCTGAATATCTGCAGATCTATCAAGTCGGGCCTGACAAAACTTTAGTGAGAGCTTCCTGAATGTTGACTGATGAAATGTTTAGATTTTCAGATGGCTGTGATGACTTCATAATTTTTAATTTTTTTATTATTATTATTTATTGATGGCTTAGCTTTTGCACTGTTATCTATGCCCATCGGGAACCCTTGGTTGCATGTTTCAGTGTGAATTTTAAAGGTTTCCTGATACAAGAAAGCCTGGTCCATTCAAGATTCTCATTCAATGAAGGACAACATTTTTCTTTAATTTTGCTATTAAATCATTCTATTCTACATCATATGATTTATCCTAAAACTTTTGCATGAACCATATTTGTGTCCACACATTTAACTGCAGGGGTCGAAATTTACACCGGTTTACCTGTCTCTGACAGGTATTTTTTGAAAGACACAGGTAGAGAAACAAAGTACCTGTCTCTATTGACAGGTAGCCAATAATTTTGTTTTGGTGTTCAAAATATATCTTCAACAAAATTCATTCAAAACACCTGCTAATAAGTGCAAGTAAACAAGGTGTCATTAATTTATTAGTGTCTTGCAACATCTAACTTTGTCATTAATCTCGAGTTACATGTTCATGTTACGATTGCATGTTCAGGTAATTCTTAAAGATGACAGGTAAACATTTTGGCCACCTGTCTTGAGTGACAGGTAAATTATTTTGAATATTTTGACCCCTGAACTGGTACAACATAATGCTTCAATTTTTGTGACCAAACATGTTACTGTACCTTGAAAATTATTTAAAACGAGTGATTAGGAGAGCCCATTTTTAGCCTGACTCTGGGCAATTTTGAACCAGTTTGCATACCTGGAGCTTATGCCCCCCCCCCCCCAAATAATGATAAGGGTGGGCCTGTGTCAATCGGTGTGTTTACTTGTTATCACACTTGTGCAATGCATAAATTGCCACTGATAGAGCTACACTTTCTTGCATGCTGTAATCCCAGCACACCACTCACGTGAAACTGAAGTCTGTTATCGGTATCCAAGGATTTTTTGCAGGTTCCGATCCCAAACTCCCAGTTCCTTTTCGTAATTCATTATTGAGGGTTCAATTTTTTAAAGTGAATTTCGGCGCAAAGAGCCTGTGATCAATCACAAAACAGAGGTTTATTAACATGAAATTCAATACCCAGCTATGCAATCAGATCGATATTGAGGCTCCCAGATGCTTTTTCTAGGAGTATTTCCTTCAGAAATCCTTTCAAATTAAACAACAACAACACTTTCGTTTTGAGTTTTGGGCGCCCATATGTTTTCCGAAACTAAATTGGCTCTAGATGTAGCCTTGATCCTACTTGACTAAAAAAAAAACAGGCGGAGGGGTCCATGCACCTTTTAGGTGCTTGCCTGCAATTCATGTTGCTTTCTGACCTGGCTTGGATAAATCATCATCACACAGCTAGACCAAGTATGATACTTGGAGGAAATTGGTCTTTGTGCTTGTACATGTAGTTTCTACATTTAGCATGTACTACTAGGGTCTTAGCTTTGATAGTAAAGCAGACAGTCTTGACATTGATCTTGTGGAAATGATATTGTTATACTGACCATTCTACCTCGGTATGGTCGTAGCATGCAATATTAGGTACTTTCATGTTTTAGAAAATATTAAAACTAAACAAAAATATTGTGCTTGATTTCAAGGTAAATGTAGAAGCATGACTCCGAATTATGTATGATTCACACTATAAAATGATATCAACGAGAGTTCAATGAGATGATTAAAAACATTACCAACACAACATCGAGTACTCAATGGAGAACTACCCCTCCTTGTAAGACATTATTTGAGTGAATGAATGAGTGAATTTCGTTTAATGTTGCTTTCAACTACATTTCAGTCATTTTGGGTCCTATTCCTTTTTACACCCAGGAACTTCAAGTCCAGACTCATGAAAACTATAAAACAAAGTACATGTGCATACAATTTTAAAAAAAAAAATGCTTGCTCTTAGACATCTTTCTTTACTCCTACCGTCTTTTCATCTTATTGTACAAGTTTAATCTCTGCCTTCTCATCTTTTTATATCATGCATATAGAATATTGTATTATTGGTTATGTATTACTATCTTTTCTCGAGGGCCTCCGGGAAGAACAGTTTTGTAACTGACAGAGTCACCCTCACTAAATATAGGGGCCCTCGGTGGCCGAGTGGTCTAAGGCGCTTCGCTGGTGACCGCTAGCCTCACACCGCTGAACCGGCACGGGTTCGAGCCCAGCTGGTCCATATGTGAAAGTTTGTCAGTTACTTGCCGAAGGGCGGTGGTTCTTTCCGGATACTCCGGCTTCCTCCATCAACCAAACTGACTGTCACCATATGAGTGAAACAAACTTGAGTGTGACATTAAGCCAAATTTCCTCCCTCCCTCACTAAATAAAGCTATACCTCCCACAGGTAGGGTCCTATTCCTTTTTACCTCTCAGCGGTTCTGTCGTCAGCATGTACATCCAATTTTCCAGTCATCCGTCTGGTCGTCAGAATTTCTTGTGAACGCTCTAGAAGCCAAACCGTTGCTTCTAGAGACTTCAAATTTAGTATACATTATTGTTGGGTGGTCAGCCACAAGCCTATTGAATTTGGGTCCATTGTCCATAATGGCGTGAATGCGACAAAAGCCTAACCCTTGCAGCTAGAGATTTTAAATTTGCTATAATGTAGCATTGTTGGGTGGTCAACCACAAGCCTATCAAATTTGGGTACATTGTAATGGTTTTCTTCCATGGCAATGTCATGGAAAATATCCATATATGACATTGTGAATGCGATAGAAGCCAAACTGTGGTTTCCATGGCAACATCATACGAAATGTCAATATGATGACGTGAATGCAATAGAAGCCAAACTGTTGCAGCTAAAAACTTCAAATTTGGTATACAGGATTGTTGGGTGGTCACCCACAAGCCTACAGATTTTGGGGTTTCCATGGCAATGTCACGCAAAACGTCTGTGATGTGAATGCAAAAGACTCCAAACCATTCCTGAGCTAGAGACCATATGATGATGTGAACACGTTAGAAGCCATTTTGTTGCAGCTTTGGACTTCAAATTTTGTATACAGGATTTTTGGGTACTTAACCACAAGCCTACTGGATTGAGGTACGTTGCAATGCTTTTTGTGGTTTCCATGGCAATGTCACACAAAATGTTCCTTTGATGACGTGGATGCAATAGAAGCCAACTGTTGCAGCTAGAGACTTCAAATTTGGTATACAGGATTGTTGGCTGGTCAACCACAAGTCTATTGAATTTGGATACATGCGACAGATGTGAACATGAAAGAAGTTCACTGTTCTAGCTAGAGACTTTCCATGTCATGCATGTAGTCAAATATTATCACATCTCATCCAATGCATCCAACATCCCACATTGAATGTTTTTATACAAGCCACTGCTAAAGCATCTTCTGCATTCAACCAAATCTTCAAGGCTTTTACATACATGTATGCATTTACCATTCATTGTGTACCAATATACAGGAGTGAAAGTGTCTGGCTGAGAGGTTGTTGCGCCTTTTAGGTGCTACCTCGTGTTACACCCGGGAATCCCATGGGTCGCCTCTTATGGCAAGCTGTCTGAGGAGCTGAAACCTATTCTTACCATGACCTGGGATGTGTTCAAAGAAATCCCAGGTCAACCCCGGGAGCCTCACGGGGTGACATTATTTACATGTAATATGTAGATGTTGCATGCTGTGGAAAGATATATTAGGATTTGTCAACTCAAGACTGGTGATATTCGATGGGTGCAGAGCATGCAGAGTTGAAGAGATGAATATCGCCTGTCGAGAGGCATGGGTGGACAAATCCTGATGTCACACCCCACAGCATGCAATAGCTGTTCTGTTGTACCGAATGTTATGATCAGAAGGTGAACGTTTAACTTCATGTTGATACAAATTGAACAACAGCAACAACAATCTGACATAAATGGTACCATAAAATTCGAATCAGTATCGATCTATACTTTATCTTTGGTCGTAGAATCAGTTGATGAAGTACATGCACCAAATTTATTCTTGCAACATGTTTGTCATATTTATAAGAAAAATTGAGGCACAATATATCCCAGAATCTCACACTCAAGTTGCTGAAATTCATTCAACTGACATGTTGAGCACAAGCACTATATGCCTACATGTGTAGCAATGGTCATATTCTGACCAATGAATAGCTCTGGTATGAGTTATAATAATAGAATTTGGTGTACTAACTGCATTAATAATGTTGGCATATACGTACGCTTTAATTCATTTGAATATGGTACAATGTAATGCTCAATGGCATAGCGTAACTTAGACAAATGGCTGAGCAGAAGTCGCCAAGATTGGCAGACTAAGGCATTAACAATCACAATCAGATAGATGTATTGTGACCTTGGGGTGAGGACCCTTCAAAGGCTCCTGGATTGTTGTGGAACTATTGAAAATATTGATCCCATATGGAGTTTGCTCTGATATATGGTTTATGCAGCAGGGTTCTGTGAACTGTGTTAGTGTACCAGTAACAGATCTATATCGCTTCTCTATAGATCGGGTGTTGCTTGGCTGGCTCCCTTGTCAGATGCTATAAAAGGAGAGTTTATTAGCTTCATGCTCACTCAATGCCTTCCATTGATGATTGCCAATTTCAGTGCTAACAAAGTAACACTCCAGGCTGGTCAGTGGAACTTCCTTTCCGCAGAATTCAGGAGAGACCTCACTACTTACTTCAAGAGTGATAATTGAAAAGCTTGAGCCATGGCCAAAATAATTGATGTTATCACTGTGTTGTTTCCATAGTATATGTACATGTATTTACCACTTATTACATTGGAACAGAATTCACCAGAGTTGTCAGACCTCCTTTGTCGGTTTTCCAATGAGCTGTACATAAACACAGTTTGTGGGATATTGTTTTCAATATTTGAACAGACCAGACTGAAAGGACCATTCCCTAATTGAATATGAATTGAATCTGAAGCTTTAAAAAAATGAGACCGTTATGACCGTTATGAGGCTGATCCCCGCATCATTGTTCCAGCCAGGAATGGAGAAACAAATCCCTGGATTACATCTAACTGAAACAGGTTTTCTGAAGCTTTATTTAAATGAGAGTTCCTGGACAATCATAATGAGAAATTCATGGCGGGTTCATGGATAATGATGGCTATTGTTACTGGTGATCTTTAGATGACCTTTTGGTAGACAATTTAGCTGCCTTATTAATATAACTATTGAACATTAATCACATTGTCCGTGGATGGATGACAGTGACTATTACAGCTGTAGTTATGATTCCATGGATCTCGCAGTTTTATTGCAGCATTGACTTACTGCAGCAGCTCTGGTCACAGAACAAGTAAATGATTGGGTACTTACTCCTATATCCAGGCCTCCGGCTCCATGTAACCTCCTACAAATCTATAGCTAACCTATTAAGAGAATTAGCAGAACAATTTCCTGGTTATCACTGCAGGCTGATGTGACTCTGTACATTAGCCACACATATGGTTTTATGAGGATGGACCATTGATAACCGGAGGCCGTCTTGGAATTTTGGCACCTTGGGATCTGATTCCTCTGTGACTGATCACATAGATCTGACCCTCTGTGACCTGCATAGACATGTAAATGCAGCCAGTGTTTGACAGAAATCTCAGGATTACGACAATTTGGTGGACATCATTCTTGGTTGAGGGGTATAAAGGCATTGCAGAAGCATGACCATGTAGTCCTCCAGATGTTGCAGTGACAATGCTTGCAGAATAGACTGCACATTTAATTTGTGTCTTTCCACATTTATGGATTTACTATTTGGACTGGAGTCATATTATATGACAAACAATAAGAAATATTTGTAATATTTGTAAAACATTTGAGGGCATGTAATTGTAGTGTACATGTGCTCTTCTTGACAGAATATTGGCATCTGTAGCAGCTGGTGACTTTCTGAGCCACCCGGACAGACAATTCCATAAGAGTATATCACATTATCGGCATCCTAGATAACCTTCCTCTTAAGACTCAAGACCAACAGCTCAAGATGTGGTAAGTTTTTACATTTTATCGGTTCACCTTGTTTTTGAAAACTTCTGGAAGCAGATTTCTTCCAGTTACATGTATGAATTAAATATTTGTGTACAATCACTGAAGACTGCCTGGACCACCTGAGTAGCCTGGCAGTATACCCTACCATCAATTCAAATTAACATTTTCCAATCCTTGTTTTATTTTTCCTTTACTTTTGAACCTCTGTAAATCAGAAACCTGGCCAAACTGACACAATATTCTGGTTACAAGCAGGCTCAGTTTTCTAAGGTTTCATTGATGTATCTTTCTGGGTGTTTTTCTATTTTATAAATCTCAAGGAATTTCCTCTTTACAACGTACCTGTTTTGAGAAACTGGGCAACAACTGCAGATCTATGTTTTGAGTAGAGTTATGGCAACATCTAAAGATGTGTTGAATTGTGGTAACAACTGAAGATGTTTTGAGTTGTGGCAACAACTAAAGTTGTTTTATTAAGTTGTGGTAACATCTGAAGATGAGATAGTTCTAGGTGCTTAGACTCATACGTGGAAACTTAAATAAGGCCATTGTCAGTTGATTGGTTGTTTAGCATGACCTTGACTTTTCAAGTATACATGCAAGATGCTATAATTATTTATTATTAATTATTAAATTGCAAACCAATTGTATACAAATACGAAGAAAATGTTTTACTCATGAAAATGTAAATTCTTCATCTAGTTTAATTATTTGCCCTCAAAATATAGATGAGGGCTGGTCATGCTAAACAACCAATCAAGTGACAATGGCCTAATACTACTAACTCGGAGCTTCTTCATGTAAACGCAATTTTATACACAAACTTTTGACCCTCTTGCCGGGGCCTTCTTCAACTGAACATAATTATTTCAAATTCATGAAATGTTTTCATGTTCACTTGATAAATGCCGCAGCAAGAGGGTAGAAAGCTTGTGCATTAAATTGCATTTATGTGGAGAAGCTCAGGCTTTGTAGTATTAACTTAAGATGTGTTGAGTTGTGGTAACAACTGAAGATGTGTTGAGTTTTGCTACCAGATAACAAATGAAGATGTGTTGGGTTGTTAATTTCCTTGATTACAAATTTTTGTTGACCTTCATCGAGTTATGAGAATTATATGTAGGATTCCGTAATTTCATTTCTTACTTTCTCTGTTCTGGAAATAGAAATTTCCATGTAGTAATGGTTTCACTTCAATGCGAAATGTGAGAAGGTTTTTATTGCACATCTTTGAGTGTTATTGAGGTCATGGATAGATGCAATTGACACACATGTACATGTATATTACTTGTACAAAAAAGTGTTAAAATGTGTTTAGCTTAAATGCCTGTGTTTTCGGATGGTTTACGATCTGGATGTTTGAATATCACGTTAAAGTAATGGTTGACATTTTTATGTCAGACTTGGGAAATGGTTAACTATGTTAATACCAATGATTGCAGGCATTGCTGTTTGAAAATCAGTGGAGAGCTATTAACTACTCTCTCAAAAACATGGTGGGAGTTTCATTAACATTGTGAGTGTCATTAACATTGTGGGAGTGTCATTGTTCAAGCTTGTTGAGTGATTGTAACATAAGTCAATGCAAATTTTAACAGTTGAGGAGTCTTTTTAATTGCTCTCCTGGAAGCAGAATAAGGAGAACAGTGAGATGCTTGATTTACTGAGCACCTTGGCAAGGCCTGCCAATGTAACATTATTTACTGAACTCCTGCTTTTCAATTTACTGTTGACCAGGGTGATCAGTATACGGTCAGTTTTTTACCCCTCGGGCAGATTCTGCCCGAGCGGTATTGTCGTTGCCTCCGTCGTCTGTCCGTCCGTCCGTCGTACCGTCCGTCTGTCCATCATATCATTGTAAACACATTATCTCAAAAAGTCCTTCACTTACAACAATGAAACTTCATACAGTTGTTTAATACAGCCAGTACCAGAAGCCTATTGAAAGTCGGTGCCATTGGATGTGTTTTTCAGGAGTTATGCCCCTTTATACATGTCTGGCTGTTTTTATCCTTGTAAACACATTATCTCAAAAAGTCCTTCACTCACAACAATGAAACTTCATACAGTTGTTTAATGCAGCTAGTACCAGAAGCCTATTCAAAGTCGGTGTAATCGGATGTGTTTTTCAGGAGTTATGCCCCTTTATACATGTCTGTTGGTCCATATCCTTGTAAACACATTATCTCAAAAAGTCCTTCACTCACAACAATGAAACTTCATACAGTTGTTTAATACAACCAGTACCAGAAGCCTATTGAAAGTCGGTGCCATTGGATGTGTTTTTCAGGAGTTATGCCCCTTTATACATGTCTGGCTGTTTTTATCCTTGTAAACACATTATCTCAAAAAGTCCTTCACTCACAACAATGAAACTTCATACAGTTGTTTAATGCAGCTAGTACCAGAAGCCTATTCAAAGTCGGTGTAATCGGATGTGTTTTTCAGGAGTTATGCCCCTTTATACATGTCTGTTGGTCCATATCCTTGTAAACACATTATCTCAAAAAGTCCTTCACTCACAACAATGAAACTTCATACAGTTGTTTAATACAGCCAGTACCAGAAGCCTATTGAAAGTTGGTGTAATCGGATGTGTTTTTCAGGAGTTCTGCCCCTTTATACATGTCTGTTGGTCCATATCCTTGTAAACACATTATCTCAAAAAGTCCTTCACTCACAAACAATGAAACTTAATACAGTTGTTTAATACAGCCAGTACCAGAAGCCTATTGAAAGTCGGTGCCATGGGATGTGTTTTTCAGGAGTTCACACAAACCTGTGTGGATTGCTTTGAATAGACAGTAATCGTTCGACTACATCTACTATAGGTAATCACTGCTCTATTGCTATATTGTTTTGTCTGTCTATGATCTATATCATACAGGTAAAATTATGCCCACCCCAAATATGTGAGTTGTTGGGGTCAGAAACATTATTTCCACAATTGCTCTGGGCCCGGCCCGAGGGGTCCCGATGGCGACAGCCACATGTCTATGTAGACTTACTGTCAGAGTGATCTTTGACAGAGTGATAGATTTACATGTTTCACTTTTAATGATTTTCTTTCAGATCAACCAGTTCTAGAAGGCAGCCAGATCGCAATGTTTCTGCTCATGAGAAAAAATTAGAAAGGCAAAGTTTATTTAAAACAAAAAAATAACATTGATCATGTTTTCTATGGAAGGCGGATTCCACAATAACCTTTTTTTTTCGCCCAACCAAAAAATGACAGAACACCTTCAACTTAAATAATATAAAAAAACTAACTCTCCACCAAAAATCAAATGTCAATTAAATTATTCAATAAAAGATTTACAGTAGTTCTAGCTTGTATTAATATATATGTACCATTGTCAATTATGTATTAAATACCAATATGTGTTTGAAAATGTTGCTGATGTCATTTCCGTCATAACTCATGTAACGTCAATGACATAAGCAAAATTTTGAAAAGACCCAGTATTACAGCATTGGTGATGTCATACACTGACAATTCCGTATCTATGGGGGAAACATTGGCAAGAGTTACTCCCCTTTTTAAATCTGGAGATTCTTCCAATGTCTCAAACTACAGACCTGTGTCTATCTTACCATCTGTGAGTAAAATAGTTCATAGACATGTTCATACACATTTGTATAATTATTTAGAGCAACACAGTTGTTTGTCCAGTAAACAGTCAGGGTTCCGACCACAACACTCATGTGAAACTGCCTTAACAAGTATGATTGACCGGTGGTTGGAGAATATAGACAAGGGTTTACTGACTGGAGTTATCTTCTTAGATCTATGTAAAGCATTCGACACTGTCAACTACGATGTTTTGCTACATAAGTTGTCTTTCTATGGAATACAGGACACTACACTCTCTTGGTTTAGTTCTTACTTAAGAGGTCGAAAGCAGTTAGTTAGTTGGAAAGGAGCCATGTCTAACTCTGAAAGTATTGATATAGGTGTACCTCAAGGGACAATCTTAGGACCATTGTTATTTATAATATATATCAACGACCTTCCTGAATGTTTAACATGTACAGATATCGATATGTATGCTGACGACAGTTCGCAGTCATGTTCTGGTATAAATGTCAAAGAAATAGAAGAAAAATTAAGCACTGATACAATACATGTTAGTAACTGGTTATTAGCAAATAAGCCCACTCTCAACGTACTTTTAAAAGACGAAAAGTATGTTAATTGGAAGCGCACAAAAGCTTTGTAGAGCTGGTAATCTTTGTATTTATGCTAATAACATTGCAATAGAAACTGTAACTGAAATAAAATTATTAGGCATTATCATTGATCAAACGTTATCATGGAAACAACATGTTATTTACCTATGTACGAAGATTGCACGGAAAATAGGTATTTTAAAACATCTTCGCTATTGTATGTCACGAAGTACTGCACTCAAGGTTTACAATGTTATTGTTTTTCCCCATTTCGAATATTGTACTGTTTGGGGAAATACCAATAATAAAGAGTATCTCAACAAACTTTGTAGACTGCAGAAAAGAGCTGCTAGAGTAATTTTAAGCATAAAGGATATTTTAACTCCGTCTTTTCAACTTTTTAGAACTCTAAATTGGATGCCAATATCCGATCGAATTGTTTTTAAGAGAGCTGTTTTATCTTTCAAAATTTTAAATGGCTTGGCTCCGGAGTATTTGAATAATTTTATTAGAGTAACGGATGTCCATCAACGCTGTACAAGATCAGCAGAAAACAACGACCTTTACGTACGAAAGGCAAGAACTGAGACTTTCAAACGTAGTTTTGTATATTCCGCTTCCGTTTTATGGAACACTCTTCCAGAATCTGTGAAATGTGCCAATAGTCTTAACTCTTTTAAAAGCAGATATTTGAAAAACTTTTTTAATTCAAATCGCTAGCTTTAGTTAATAATTTTCATCTTTTAATATTATTATATTTTTGTTATTTTTTTTTTATTATATATATTTTTTTATATTTTATATTTTTATTTTATTATTTTTTTTTCAATTGTTTTTTTATTTTTTTATTATTATTTTTTTTTTATATAGTGTTTTTTATTTATTTACTCATTATTTATTTTTAATGTATTATTATTATATTTTCTATTATTATTTATTTCTTTGTATTTATTTTTTTTCTACTTCCAGAATCTGTGAAATGTGCCAATAGTCTTAACTCTTTTAAAAGCAGATTTTGAAAAACTGATTCAAATCGCTAGCTTTAGTTAATAATTTTCTTCTATTATTATTATTTATTTTTTTTAATATTTTTTGTATTTGATATTTTTATTTTATTATTATTTGTTTTGTTTTTTTTTTCTTCTTTAATATTTAACTATTTATTATTATTTTCTTACTATTATTATTTTATTTTATTTTATTTTTTTTTTTTTTATATATAACCAAGTTAGTTTATTACTATATTCTTTATTATTATATTGTGTTACATACAAATATATGTTACTAGTTTTATATTATATATTTATCATATTTCATATTTCATTTAACCATATTTACTAATGCTGTACATACGTTTGAAGGGCCACAATGTAAACTAGCTCCCCTGGCGCTAATTGTGTACAACCCTTGCAAAATAAAGGATTTATTATTATTATTATTAATGGTACAGATACATCAATATGATGTAAGAAATAATAAATGTCTTCAAAATGATGCCAGCAACATAAAAGTTGATAATGTCATTTGTGTTTTGTCCCACTAAACTAAAAACTATACAAAGAATTCATAGAGGCACCTGTTTATTTTCATCTGCGATTCATTCACTCATTTTAGATAGTAAGGTACTGGGTACAATATTTTTAAAGTTCTAGGTGTCTGGTTCCGTCAAGGATGGACGGAAAATTGATTTAGTGGACTCCATGATAAACATCATCATGGTATTGCAGTATATGTGTAGGGTACATATATATGTCACTGCTGTTTTTACCCCTCGGCCAAAATTTGGCCGAAGGGTATTGTCGTCGTCATGTACGTCCGTCCGTCCGTCTGTCCGTCACACCTTTTTCGTTACCAAGATATCTTTAGAACGACTTACCGTAGGCACACCAAACTTGCATTGCACATCCATATGCTGGTGCCGCAGAACCCTATTGAATCTGGACCTGATTGGTTGAAAACTTTGACGGCCATCTTTAATTTATGCAAAATCATCACAGCTTTCTCATTACCAAGATATCTTTAGAACGACTT
>JAVTVY010036760.1:0-17045 GCA_036873755.1 Hanleya hanleyi | reverse complement strand
TTTTATCGAACAGACTGATATATTTATAAATATATATTAGCGCTTTCGAAAACAATATATTTGAATAGTCGTTGGCGATATATTCAACATCTACTTCAAACATCACATTTTTTACACAGTGAAACTGACCTTACTGACATATGCGTTCGTGTGCAAACACGGATTAACAAGTGAAGAAATTAAAACAATAGCACAGTTCATTTCCCGCCTAATCACCCACGCCAGCACTCAATCACAATAGATCTCCACTTCTTTACTTAGCTAGCTACTGTAAAGATCGTGTGTAAAGCTCCAGCGTATTACGGAAGGATTTTACGTTTACAACGAGTGATAACATCATCTACAAGTCTACAAAGCAACGAAAAGATCAAGTTGGGAAGTATTCTTGTGTATCTGTCGATAAAATAATGGCCTCTATGTTCTGTTCCGTCTGTGGGAAGTCTAAATCAACGACCGACTTACATTCTGTTTGTCTTGCGTGTCGAGGCAATATTGCTTGTGATTGTACCCATAGATGTCAGGAGTGTCAACAATGGCCCGATGATTTATTTCAAGATTTAATGACCGGGTCTCGTGCGGGTTCCCTTCCCCCTGGTTTAATGTCGGAGACTAATATCATGACTCCGCCCTCCCATTTTATTGAAAATGGGACGGCGAAGAAGCCTGCATCGATTGGCAGTCCGTGGATGGGCCCTTTACGTTCTTTATTAGATAAAGGTATTGCGCCAAGCACTAGTACTTTTGTTTCTGATCTGTCCACAGGTAAAAGGAAGAAACAGGTAAAAGTAATGGGGTCCGTCCTAGATGAAGGTACGGGAGAGTCAGCCGAGGTCACAGTGGAACTAGATCTTCCCGAAAGTGTGTTCCCCATGGAAATCGAGACGAACGAGATGAGGACCACTTTGACTCCGGGCATAAACACTGGTGACGTTGTAAGTACGCCCGTATGTGCTGTTGGGAATGATATCACTGGGGGGACTCCCGCTGGGAATACCCCGATATCTAATAATTCCCAGGTGTCGTTTGTTGGTCGTCAACCAATTTCGACACTCCCTGTTGCTCCAGGGGCAGCCTTAGGCATGGTAAGTGGTGCTGTAAATAACTATGGTGTAATACCAGGTATAGTTATTAATTTCAGCACAGCAGACAATACCTCTGGTGGATATAGAGACAATGTATCCATGGTCTTACCAGGAGTAAACTCCACGACCTTACGTAATACCCCAGTCACGGGAGTTATCACGCAAGGCCGGGTAGGATTAAAGCCCTTGCAATTGAACACCTCTGGGTTGACAAACGCAGGGGATCGAGGTCATTGTTCTGCAGGAACAATGCCAGTTTCACACTTAATACCTCAGAGTGTTAATAGAAACAATACGGCATTGTTCCAGTCACAACAGGGTATGACTGAGAATGGTTCTGGGTCGGGTGTCATAAACCCATATATGGCTCATTATCAACTTCCTGTCAGCCAATTCCGGTCGCCTGCGGGTTCCGGTATGGTTAACTCCGGGATTCCGGTTAGGACTTTTCGTCCTTCCGGTCCCACTATAAGGAGGCCTGTTGTGACAAACCCCGGTGGGTTGAGACTTCCGGTTCGTCCGGAAATGCAGTGGGCTAGACCTATTGCATCCCCTTATAGGCGGGTCTCTAATAGTCCACAAATCAATACGGGAGTTCCGGTTATTGATGGTTCTCTGTCTGCTGTTATTCTGCAAAGAATGGAACAACAGGCAGCTGAACTAAATCAGTTCCGGCGACTCTTGACTTCCGCTTCCGGTACTGTTCAGGTTCCATCCCCGGTTCCGACACAGCTTCCGGTAGTATCGTCTGATCCGATTGATTTGTCTACTGACCCATCGATGAGACGTCAGGGGGTCGCGCAACGTCAATCCATTGAGGATAATGACAGTGATCATGATCCGGAGAGACGTTCATATTCAGAGGTACTAGAAACTCTGTACGAGTTGTACCCTAATATGTCACGACCCCCACCGCCGACATCCTCTCGCCTACATACTATGGCAGAGGCTCCGTCGACAACTACCATGCAGACGTCGTCACTTCCTGCGTCAGATGCCATTCATGGTTTATGTTCCGTTCTTGATACGGTTTTAGCCCAGCCTAAAACAATGCAGGAACGTATTACAAGAACGGGAAAACGTGCACTCTTTAGACCGGCTTCCGCTTCGGCACCACTTCCAGTGGAGAAGCCCACGTCTAGAGCGTACGGAATTCATGATTCGGCATATGACTTTAAGGCCGCGGAACCGGAACCTGATCTTGCCGACATATGTAAAGGCAACAAGGTCCCTTCCAAGGTCTTGATCCCGCTAACTGATAAGCAGTCTTCTACTATGGAAGAAGCTGCGCGGCAGGGGGTAGCCATAGCCTCTCACATGGACTGGTTTCTAACGGCCATATCCACTGTGTTGAGCAGGTTGTCGCGTTCGCAGTTAGCAGCCAGTAGTAGTCCTGAGCTACAATTACTGGCGGATCTTCAGAACGTGGCTGCTAAAGCTAATGCTGATGCAATGGCTTTAGCCGCGTTCAATGCTGCGATGGTTGTTCATCTGAGACGACAAGCTTACTTGTCTTCCGTTGTCAACCATGCTCCTGATATAGTCATTCGTACTTTGAAGGAGCAATCGCCAGCATCTTCGCTGTTGTTTAATGGCATTATACCGTCTCTAAGGGATACGGTGGAGAAGGCTAAGCCTAATCCTCCGCCTAGAGCGGGTGGTATGGGGACAGGAAAACGTATTTCTACGGACACTTCCGGTCCACCAGCCAAGCAACCTAGGCCGACTACTTCCGCTTCCGGTCCAAAAGGGAAGTCTCAAGCGGCGGGTCGCATGCCACAACAGCAAGGCCAGACCAATCCCAACTATAAAGGTAAAGGGAAAGGTCGTGGCAAAAAGCAGCAGGGCCGGTGACGATTCGGGCCATGTCAATCTCATGACATGGCGGGACCACGAATTGCCTCAACTTCCGGTCCCGCCGAAATCCAGTCTCCCGGTCGGGGGACGACTTCAAGGATTTTGGCGGAATTGGCAAAAACTGGGGATGGATCCGTGGGTAATCCGTACTATTCGATACGGTTACCCCCTAGAATTTACTATAGATCCACCCCTTACTGCTGCTCCCAAGCCCTCCCGTATACCTATACGGAAGGCACACCTTCTGGTAACACAGGCATCTGTGGACAAACTTATCCAGAAGCATGCAGTAATAGAACTTCCGGTCCACGACCGGTCCCCCGGGTTCTATTCTCCGGTCTTCCTTGTGCCAAAGAAGGATACACCGGAAATGCGCATGATAATAAATCTGCGCAGGCTGAACAAGGACTTCCTGATGAAACCCCCTCACTTTCGGATGGAGTCCTTCCGGTCCATCAGGACCGCTCTGGTTCAAGGGGAATGGTTAACTTCCTTGGATCTTCGGGACGCTTACCTGCATATCCCGATTCATCCAAGTTACCGGAAGTACCTGAGATTCCTGGTCGGTGCTCGCCGTTTCCAATTCCAGGTTCTACCTTTCGGTCTAGCCAGTTCCCCTTGGATCTTCACCAGAGTATTTCAGCCAGTGGCGGCGTATCTGCACAGTCGAAGTATCAAATATCATTTTTACCTAGACGATTCCATTATCAGGAATATGTGCAGAATACAACTCCGATGCGATACAACATTTGTATGGCACATCCTCGAACTACTGGGTTATCTCCCACACGAGGAAAAATCGGAGATAACACCGTCACAACAACGGAACTTCCTAGGCGTGGCGTACGACACCAAATTGGTCATTGCTCGGCCACCGGAAGTTCGTTGGTGCAAGATATGTCGCGACATTCCACTGTTCATCAGACATTCTTGCCGCACTGCCATCCAGTTTGCATCAATAATCGGTCTACTGACATCCACACAGGATGTCACACCACGAGGCCGATTACAGTTACGGCCACTAATGATCTATTTAAATCAGCATTGGCCACACAGGCACAGGAATCCCATGATTCCTGTCACAGAGGAAGTCAAACATCACCTATTATGGTGGATGGACCCTCTCAACGTGATGCCTGGTGTAACACTGCTTCCGTTTCAAGCTACTCATCAGCTGTTCACGGATGCTTCGATGCAAGGATGGGGGGCCCACCTCGGATCCAAGTCGATATCAGGCTATTGGACTCCGCAGGAGAGGTTACTCCATATCAATGTGTTAGAGTTCATGGCCGTCAATCGAGCAATACTCTTATTGATACAGGACCTCAAAGGCCAGTCGGTTCTGGTAGCTACAGACAACACAACTGTCTTAGCTTACATCAACAAGATGGGGGGAACTCGGTCCTCGAAGCTTCTGAAGCAGACCGAGATACTCTACCATCTGTGCTGGCAGAACGATATCATACTTCGTGCCAGACACATACCAGGACATCTGAATGTACTAGCCGACGCACTGTCGAGAAAACATCAGATTATACCGACGGAGTGGCAGCTTCACACAGACATTCTGCGCCAAATCGCTCAGATTTGGGAACAACCGCTGATAGATCTGTTCGCTACTCACCTGAATCATCAACTCCCTCTGTATATGTCCCCTGTACTGGATCCTCTAGCAGTGGGAGTCGATGCTCTATCGCAGGATTGGACGGGTCTAATAGCGTATGCTTACCCGCCCCCTTCAATCCTGCCTCTAGTTCTACAAAAGATACGCGCGCATCCATGCGTGGTTTATCTAATTGTCCCTTGGTGGCCAGCTCGTCCGTGGTTTCCCGACCTTCTGGAATTACTGGTAGACGTCCCAAGACGACTACCTCTTTGGGAAAAACTACTTCGTCAACCGAAGTCAGCAATTTTCCACCACAAACCTCAGGCATTCCATCTGCACGCTTGCAAGTGCTCAAGGATCAGCTCACTGAGGTTGGGTTTTCTAGGGAAGCTTCGAGAAGAATGGTCGCTTCCACTCGATCCTCCACATCAGCTTGTTATCAAGGGAAGTGGAGGGTCTTCCATGAGTGGTGTACTGGAAGAAACATTGATGCCCGTTCTGCCTCTGTTCAGCAGATAGCAGATTTCTTGTTACACCTGTTTCAAGACAAGGGTCTTGCTCCATCTACGGTGGATGGTTACAGATCTGCATTATCTAGGATTATTAACCTGTCTACTGGCGTTAATCCTGCCTCTGATCCTAATCTAACAGCTCTGGTTAGATCGTTTAGGATTGACAGGCTTGTCTCTGTACCAAAACTTCCTAAATGGGATTTAGCATTAGTTCTACGGAGTTTATCAGAACCTCCGTTCGAACCCATAACTACAGCCGATCTGAAATTCCTATCCTACAAAACAGTTTTTTTGTTAGCCTTGGCTTCAGCGGCTCGCGTGTCAGAACTACACGCTTTGGATGCTAGGGAAATTAGGCATGATTCTCGATGGACTTATGTGGTACTTACTACCATTCCTGAATTTGTAGCCAAGAACCAATCTCTGTACGACACTTCTTGTAGAGAATTTAGGGTTCCAGCTTTAGCTGATTTCCTTTCCTCAGGGTTAGAATCGGACAACCTTATGTGTCCGGTTCGTGCCCTTACTGTATATATTAGTCGCACTAAAGTACTACGTGCTGGGCGAAGGCGATTATTTATACCATTTTGTCCCCGGAGCCAACAAGAGATATCTAAAAACACTATCTCTTCTTGGCTCTCCAAAACTATTAGGTTAGCCTACGATGGAGTGTCATCGATGCAGGCTGCGTTGTGTGATGTCTCTGCACATGAGATCAGGGCGCTTGGGGCGTCCTGGCCTTTGTGGACCAACAGGTCGGTAACTGATATTATGAGGGCTTGTTTTTGGAGATCTCACACAACCTTCGCATCATACTACTTGAGAGACATGACACTTATCAAGGACGACCTATTTTCCTTGGGACCACTGGTGACAGCGCAGCAGATCACCGGGGTCGGGTCAGCACACAGACACTAGAGGCCTGTGTGTTTTTATCGGTTTTTAATGGTAAGAACACGTTTCCTCATAAAAAACTTTCTTTTAAAAAAAGGGGGGGGCACGTGTATATAACTTCCATTATGTCAGCGCCGATGAGCCTGGGAGGTCTGGGCTTACTATAGGGACAGTGTCTACGATACCGTTATATGACCCTGTCGCTATTGAGTCTTTATGGAAGCCTATTCTTATTTAAGTTTTATGGCCAGCATGAAGTCTCTTGCTGACTTCCGTCTAATCCTCACGCCATTAGTCGCTGTCACTTGGACTTCCCTCCGTCCTGCTTTGGGATTCTCGCATATGTCAGTAAGGTCAGTTTCACTGTGTAAAAAATATAATAAATTTACATGTAATTTTTACATTTTTAAACTGAAACTTACCTTACTGACAGAGTGATGGTCCCACCCGACCTCCCCGCTTGGGATCTTTACATTTACGCGTAAGAAGTGGAGATCTATTGTGATTGAGTGCTGGCGTGGGTGATTAGGCGGGAAATGAACTGTGCTATTGTTTTAATTTCTTCACTTGTTAATCCGTGTTTGCACACGAACGCATATGTCAGTAAGGTAAGTTTCAGTTTAAAAATGTAAAAATTACATGTAAATTTATTATATCAAAGGGACGATCGGACTCTCCGACTTCGCTGCTAGAATTACGATTTTGTATTTCCCCAAAAAGTCAAGGAATGTACCGCCGAACACAAGAGTTCCTGTTTTCGTTTCGTGAATGCGTGATGAATTATCGACTTGTATTTTCAAAAAAATATGCATTGGGATTTGGGGAGCAGGACTTCTCTAGGTGCGCGATCAATCGCACGCCTTGAAATGAAATTAGGCGAGCGATGTTGCGCGCGAGCAATCGCTCACCTCAAAACCGAATGACTGCATTTGGATGTGTTGGTTGCCCGTGCTTGCCGATGGGCAACTAGAATTTGTTTGTCTATTTCATACCCTGCTTGTACAACAGTGGAAGACGATGTACCGCATTCAAAATGTGTGTGACTAGGTCATTTCCATGGCAACCACATGGCCATACTCGGTATTTTACAGTGGAAGTCGATGTTTTACAACATTCTACTGACCAATTGGATATTCTTGTACACCACTATCACATTTAACAATCCATACAATTCTGAAAGTTTTCAATTCACTGTTCCACTTGTTCAGACTGATATGTTTTTCAGGCGTATTTGGAGTTCAGACTGAGCTCTTGAGAGATTGTCTGGCTAGGGTCAGAGTTCCAGTCCTTGTCTTTTGTAAAAAGATGGTGAGCTAAAAAAAGTGTACCTAAATTAACCGAGGAGAGCTAATACGAGAGCTGAAAATCGCTCTCCCAAATTTCGTGAGGGGAGTGATTTTGTTTTAAGTGTTTAACCTACCATATTATATTTTTGATTAAATTATTTTATTTTTCAAACGAAAAATTAATGAAAATAAATTATTCTATTTCAATTTAAACAAGTCAATATCAAAAGTGATGAAGATTTCAACAGTCACCAGTGGGTAGCACGTACCAGAAGATTGAGCAAGCTCACTCTGCATATAATACTCGTCGGAACCAATCATGCGCGAAGAGCAGTGTCCGTGGAGGTTCTCGAAAATAATCGGCCGATAGTATTTAAGTGAACGAGAAGAATGGTTGGCGAATGATCAGACGAGTCCCAGTTCGATATTGCCCAAGAGTATTGACATCCTACTGACTACAGGCTCTGTGTGCTGATAATGATGTGTAAATCATCTACCTTTCTTAGAAAACTTCGTCAAATGCTTCAACTTGTTCAAGGAAGATTTGCTGCCGTTACCGCCATTGTTGTCAGCTCTCCGCGCACGTGGCAAATATTGCACGATCCCATGCTAGGAATAGCCTGTGCAAGAGACTACCGATTGTCAAACAAGCGAAGAAATAATGACCGCGCTGGAATTGACGGCGATCGTTTGCTGATTAAAATTTATTAAAGGCATTTCAGTTTATTCTCACGGTGATTTTCAGTGTGGAAGAGTTCGCAAAATTAACACCAACTGTCCGTACATTTAATAATAAGGCCGTTAGCAGACACAGCCTACTTATTTCTATATTTAAATCTGCTGAATCTAGGTGCGCGAAAAACAGTGTACCTTGGATATGATTTAGGTGCGCGATGGTGCGCGAGAGCGATCGCTCACCTCCAAACGCAAGGACTGGAGTTCGCTCCCATACAAAAAAAACACAAAACGAGAACGACCACAACCTCATTCCAGTAAATATTATATTCGACCGATCTACAACACTTAACTCACAGTTATCAATGAATGATGTCCCCTCATTGTCAGCCCAGGTGTTGAAACTGTAAATAGATGAAGAATGAAATGAATTAATTTGGGCTGACAATGAAGGGAAATTATTCATTAATAAATATATGCAAGTTAAGCAAGAAAGAAAACAAAATTATCAAGCTTGTTTTTTTTCAAAAACGAAATTGTAGCCAGCTTGAAAATAACTCTGGTGGCATGTGACTTGATTGTAAATTTTGGGATTATTAACAGGAAAGTTGAAAACAACGGAGCTTTATCATAAGGCATTATTATCGGCTTTTTAATGTAAATTGTAACTACCAGTATCCTGCATAATAGAAGACCCATACCGAAAAAGATAATGTACAGGAGATTTTTATCTCTCTAAGGGACTGGTTCGACTGAGAGGATTCTGTTTCTAAGACTTGTAATTCTGAATTTAGGTGGTGCACTAATCAGAATCCAAATGGCAAAGATTTCATGATGGGAATTTTCAATTCAACGGTTAAACACTACGGCTGAACCCTGCATTGTTAATATCACAATTAAATGCAATATGCAACATTTCAAATCGGGGGTTGAACCGCGAGGCCCCAAGCGGAAAAATAGCCCTTCATTTTACGCACCACAGTACATTTTTGGAGAAGATTTTAGGGTGAAAATTTTCACAATTTTGGTCTCTCTTACTCTTCCAAAGAGGTAAAAAAAAAAAAAAAAATTGTTCCTTGGCTCCCATTCTTTGATCATTTTTTATTGAGGTGGATTAAGGAAAGGTTTTCTAAATCACTGGTCTGATGACTGGGGTACGCCCTTTGACGCATGGAGCAGAGTTGGGACAGTATTGAATAATTAAGTTGACGGGGAGGATGGTTACACATACTTTTCTCCTAAAGCCTAATCCACTGTATTACACTCATTTTCATTTACTTGCAGAAAACTTTTTGTTGGTGGATTGAGTTGGGACACAACAAAAGGTATGGGCAAAATCCGGTTTTGATTGAATATGAAAAATTAAAAAAGGTTCAATTATAGTAGGCCAAGCGTGTAAATATACTGAATTTTGTTTACTATTCATGCCTGTTCATATCATTGTTTTGAAAGAATAAATTCTCTGGGAATAGTTATTGCCATACTTTTCTGGAAAACATACAGAGTGAAGATATATGTACAATTTACCTGTGCACTACTCTGTTCATTGTTTTGGCTAAAGAACTATATGTTGGCCACTTTTAAATTCTCACCAGTAATAATTGGAAAATTTAACATTGGCGTATTGGTTGGATGGGTGATGGGGGGGGGGGGATGGACTTGGAATTGAAGAGACAAAACAAAGAGTAACTTGTGATGGGATTTCCACAAACTTATTTTTTGTGCTTGCCAGCCTGGTTCTGTTTCTTCCACTATATTCATATTAAAAAATGTGTTAATGACTGCTAATCCTCAAAATTACAGAAACCCTGACTGAACATTTTACTCGGTATGGAGAGGTGGTGGACTGCATTGTGATGAAGAACCCTCAGACGGGCAAGTCGCGTGGGTTTGGTTTCGTCACGTATAAGGACCCTGCCTGTGTGGAGACCGTTCTCTCCTTTGGACCCCATGAGTTGGATGGGAGACAGGTAGGTCCACATCACTGATCATTCTCAGGACACCACTGTCCTGTAGTCACTGCTGGTTTGTGCGGGCTAGACAAATCTGTACTACGGCCTGCGGGGAGAGCTTCTTAACAGGTCTCGATACATAATCTGTACACATTCCAACAGTGCATTCTTCATTCAGTCACACTTGATTTACCACCATGTAGAAGAGGAAAGGAAGTCACTTGAATAAGACATGCAGGACTGAACTTACAAAGTGGGAAGCCAGCTTGAAAAGAGCAGAAGAAAATATGCATATGGCTCTCAGAAACAGGGTTGTCCACTGTACATATATTGTCATTCGCAAAATGTGTATCACGTCATTATATTCTAATTTCTTTGGACTGCATATCAGTTTTGGGTTACCATTTTTGTCCCATTTCACTAAATGAGCTGCTGCCTTTTTTCAGGTGGACCCCAAAGCCTGTAATCCTAAAGCTGCCCAGCAGAACAGAGTGAGATCTTCCGACGTGAGTGAAACTTTTGGTATGGTAGATAGGCTTCAGTGGACAAGTGTAGTTAAAACCACCCAAGCTAAACTTGCTCCAGCGGGTTTGGTGTGTGGTTAATGTTAAATTTGTATTCACGCCAGCTCCAAGGTTTTACTCTTAGAACCTCAACCTTGGCGAGGGAATTGCAAACTCCTTTCAACCAGCCCTGAGTCACTGTGTCTTTGAGACTTCTTACTTTGAAATGAGACTCCCTGAAAACTGGAAATTTAACATGGAAGACATAAGAGTGAGACGCCCTGATGTCGGACAAGTAGAAAAATGTGGAATTGACTCCCCGTTTTCAAATCCTAGCCAAATGTACGGTTATGGCTACAATAATTCAATCCCCAATCAAAATTAATCGCCCCCAATCTTGGGAACGGATTTCACTTCAGGGCTGTTCCAGAAAAAAGTACATGGGGGCAGAAGGCACTTTATTTTTGCTCCCACCATCCATGTAATGAAATGTAGTATTGCCATTATGTTTATTCATCAGGCAACCACCCATGTAATTATATAACTCTTTTACCCCACGACCCATACACCAATGTATAAAGTGCCTTCTGTCCCCCCCCCCCCCCACCCATGTACTTTTTTCTGGAACAGGCCTCAGCTGAACTAATAAATGTGAACACCCTCTAAAATTATTGAAATAATGAAAAAAATAATGAATTATCTGCTTGATTTTGAACCATTTTGTCAGCTTCCTGTTCTAATAATTTTTGATCACCCCTTGATTTTCTTATGGAAAATTATAGATATCAATTCTTAAAGACTTGGCAATCTCCAAATTTTGGGGATAGTGCATGCCTGTGTAGTAAAGTCAGTAACTCCACCCTGTTCGTCCATCCGTCTGTCCTGTCCTTTCACCTGGGTGGTAAATTGACATTACTGTGATGCCTGATAATTAATGATAATTGAGTCCGCATGATCAGGACAATTATTTTCATACCCATATTTTTCTCTTCTCCGCAGGGCAATAGTCGAGGTGGTGGTGGTGGAGGAGGAGACAAGAGTAGAAAGATCTTTGTGGGTGGTCTACCAAACAGTGCTGGTGAAGACACCCTGAAAAGTGCCTTTGGTAGATATGGAAATGTAAGAACTGACTCACCCGGTCCTAATGGCGTCGTTATGATAATGTAAACCAGTTAATGTATAAAAGCGGACACAAAAATCCTCGATCTAATGCAAGGAAATCGGCCTATATCAGATACCCCGCGAAAAGCAAGGTTTGGAAATACGTGTTAGTTTTGTGATGGCAGGATGAAAGTACAACACAAAGTATAGGGGTGGGGATCAGGGGGAGAGAGGCTTGAGTATTGTACTAACTCGAGTACCGACCTTCACTAAACTATTGCCCAAGCGCTGTACATGTCCCTGGTTTGGTACTCCAAAATTAGATGTACCATTCCATGCGAGTTAACATACTATCCATACAAATTACATGGGAGTTACGAGTGAATCATTCAATGTTTCAAATGTGTGTAACTCAATTTATATAAAGTTTAGTCATCCAGATGGATACTCTGAAAATGCATGCAATCCAAATGTTTCATGATCTGACCTATATATTTTTTCCAGGTGACGGAGGTGGTCATTATGTATGATCAACAAAGGAAGCGGTCACGAGGTAGGTGGTCATAATGTAGCCATTGCCAACAATTTCACCCAACAGTTTTCCTTTCCAGCAATGTTTGCAGCGGGTTCGTCTGCAGACCAGAGGCCTGTTTATCAAATAGCTTCATGTTCAGTCAAATACATGCTCTGCACATCCTTGGGTGATCATATGAGATAACCCTTACCTTTTTTCGATTACGGAGTAGATGGATTTGTGGTCATTGGTTTTTACCCCTCGGCCAACTTTGGCCTAGGGGTATTGTCGTCATCATGTACGGCTGTCCGTCCGTCCGTCCGTTACCGCGATATCTACAGAACCGTTTCATGCATGGCAACTTGTTACATCTATTTATCTTCACGTAAATCAGAAGCCTATCGAAAATGAGTCCTCTCGGACAATATTTTGCAGAGTTATGCCCCTTTTTACAAATAAAAATCCATTTATGATTTGTTATTGTGATAATTTCAGAACCGTTCCATATACAACATCCTAACATGATACAGTTGTTTCTCTTGACCTGAACTAGATGCCTATCGAAAATGAGTCGTGTCAGAAAGTATTTTGCAGAGTTATGCCCCTTGTCTAATAAAATCCACTAATTCCTATGTTAAGTTTGCATATAATTTCTATATCATGTTTGTATACTATCACATTTATTTATTGATTGGATGACTGATTTATTGATTTATTCTCTTACACAATGCGAAGAATGCCTGCACTTACAATACCAGGGGTAAATATTTCTTCCCACAAGCCAATCAATTGGTAGAGACACCCTTACATTATAACAGCTGGGGTTCAGAGCCGAGGGGTTTCGATAGCGCAGCTTCATGTTTTTGTAGATTGTGCCATTTCAGGAAAGTGATGTCATACCCCGTAACAATTACTGATATTCATCACACTTTGATAGAACATGGACCTTACTCTCTTCCCTTGTATAAATGTTCTGTTCAGATCTTTGAAGGTCTTCATTAGGCAGATTAGCATGTAACGGACTTGCATTACTTTAAACCTAAATTAGTGCATAAATAGCACAAAGTTATTTCTGGGAAATATTTTTTAGCGTCGCTATTGTTAACCGTTTCACCGATTAAACCCGGTGTACAGAGTCCGGGATAGTGCGTACCCATACGACCATACCCGGTAGACCGGGTTAGCTTTAAACCTGTTGGCCATCACGATGGGTATAGGACTTTTATTTTTTTGCATTCGTTTTAACGGAAACCTATCAAACACTGTATACTTCTGGAAAGTCAAAACCTTGATCAATTTGATTTTCGAAATTGTTTGTTCCGCAAAAGAAATAAAGCAAAATTAGATGTTCAACGAAAAAAATCGGAGCGAAAAATGCGTTTTTTCCCACATACCGTGTGACGGGCCTCTCGGCAGCAAGCCGCAGAAATGAAAAAAATCATCGAAAACCTCATCCTAACTCCTGTATTTTTGATGTTACACGTCTGGTAAAGCGTGGTGAATATTCCCCAGACGATTAAAACTGCCAACGACGACCGGCAAAGTTTATTTCCTTATTTTTACGAGTCTTGATCCACAAAGTTTGACAACCAACATTTCTATTTCGCCCAAGATGGTTGCCGCCGGCGGACGACGAGCCAATCGGTATGCGTAATTTCGCTCACGTGACCTCCATCCGCCAACAGATAAGAGGCGTGTAGACAGTGGCTGGAAAAATGGAATTACATCTTTTTCAATTCAATCGTATCCTCCGTTTTATTTTCGCCATCCGTCCCAGGTTATGTCATGTACAGAAAGGGGAAAGCCCACGCTTTCCAATGAGAGGTCAAACATTGCAAATGGCCTAGTACAACTCGAGATGAACACTGTCAAATGCGATCGAAAAAAGACGATTTCTCCGTTGAATTTTGACGTTTTCAAGTCGAGAAAGCCGGGGAAAGCGCATTCTCTTGAAGTAAAACCTAATTTTGTATGCTATTTTATTTATTTTGCTATAAAACTGGAGCAAATAACACTGGAGTATTCATTGTGGAGACGGGGTCCCTATGTTTTTCTACAAATCTCAGACGCAACACATTTTCTAACATTCCAAAGACAACATGTACAAATTTCAACAGTTCTCAGGGAATTGATCGTCAGTAGGTCACTTTTGTTAGGGGAAATAATCGGTGAAAGGGTTAAGCAAAAACAGTTAAGATTGGACTGGCATATCAGTTACCAGTCTTCTTGAAAAAGTACTAGCTGGGACTGTTTCTTGATACAGTAATGATGATTGTACCATTCAATTCAAAGTTTGAGAGGCATGTTGGAAGGGTTCATGGACTGCCTATCAAACTAGGTTCTGATCAATTCATCCCCATCATCAGGATTCATTTGGGGCACCCCTGCGATGTTCCCGGATGTGAAAATAATAGGACTCTATGGGGAAATGGTCGTCCTGCTACATCACAAGATGTTCTCATAAATTGTTTTTTAATAGTGGATATATAGCTCCAGTATGGATGACTTTGACATTTAATTGCAACTTCCTGATTCAACTGATATCACCCTCATAGTAAACAAGGACCAAATGTGCATCACCGGAGACCTACCTCCATTAACTTTTACGTAGATAACTTCCGTTATTGGTACTTGTCACATAAATAAATGAAGCTAAATTCAGATTGAGTTTAACACGGTTAGAATAATTGCCTTCTCACACGGTGTTAGAACTGGTAGTGGAATCAGTTGCTTGAAACGGCTGGAAGAAAAAAAAAAATACAGAAAATTTGGCTTGGTTTCAAATTGGTGTGGATTTAGATGAGAAATAGACTGCTCTCAAATTGTTTTTAGGTGAGAAGTTGTCCTGTGGTATATGAATTATGGTTAATGGGTCTAATGCTTAGGCCAAGCAAACTTGTTCAGAGAGCAGTTCATTGTTTGCAATGGGTCACAAGTTTCCAACCCTTTCGATTGTTTAAAACGCTGCGCATTTGTCATGGTTTGACCGGATATGGTCATTTCAAACCTTGCACTCCGTCAAAGAAGGAGCAAGTTTATGGAAGATAGTAACAACTAACTTTGCAACTTTGCATGGCCAGTCAGATTTTGTACCTCTTCCCTGATGAAATGACCATATCTGGACGGATATGTAAATTTTGACAGTTTGATAATGTTTTGCTTCGGGCTGTTTCAGAAAAAGATGCATGGAGTGGGGGGAAGACTCCTTTTTCTGAGCCCGACCACCCATACACCATTTATTCTGTCTCGTTAAATGACTATACGACCTGCCGCACATATACCATAGAACTGGAATTCCCCGCCCCCAATCCCATGTACTTTTTTTTCTGGACAGCTCTTATTTGTTTGGCTTATACATACAGATGTGGTTCCTTACTGGATTCGTTATTATTAATGCGATTAGTGCTTTTATCTAGACTTCTGTATCCTTCGAAGTATAAAAGGTGTTCAATTTCCGTAGCCATTTCAAAATTGGGACAGACTCCAATTTAGAGACCGTTGACTGAGGTTACTCAAATATGAACTTGTAATGCTTTGATCAGTTACTAGCCCTTGTCCTGTCAACTCCGTGTATACACGTTGCTCGACTGTCAAGTTCCCAGTGTCGACTCCGGATATATACGTTCCGAGAAACTGTCGGATGTTTGATCGTTTTTCGAAAGATTTTGGAGCCATGTGTGGAAAAATCAAACCAGACACGGCTTACTCCAACTAGTATAACGTATTATTTCATTAATTATTTCACGTGAGTTCGGTGTTTATTATTAAAAAAGACACTTATTTATGTGAAGATCATCTACAAATGTAAAACAGAGCGTCGTTTATTCAGAAATGTTTGTTGAAACGCGTAAAAACGCACCTTGTTTACAAGCTTCTCCAACGAAAACCCGGAAGGCAATCCCAACGTTAAAGATGTCAAATTGAAGGGCAACAACTCTGCTTTCATTCTTTACAACCTTTCTCGGGTCACGTAGTAAAAATGCGTCGATTTTATTGGGTGAAATGGTCATGTGTTTCGAGTCCTTTCCATCCAACTCCAATAAACCCGGGAAAATGCTGATCACCTGATGGAAGCCGACTTCCTGATTGGTCAAACTGCTTCAACTGCTCATTAGCATAAAATATTCACGAGTTACGCATGCGCCCTGGTCGATTTCAACAGAGTCAGAATGGCGCTTGGTTTCGCTGAGGGAAGCTACACTTCGCGTAAACAAAAGGATTTTTACCGATTTACTTGGACTATTCAATAAATATTCAATAATCGTTATGCTACGAGTAACCAGGAATACATACTGTGACATCTATAAGAATTTAGACGAGTTATTAAGTGGAGATGAAGCAAAACAGACCGTCCATCGGTAGTACTCCGAACGTGATAGAATTCTAATGGGAGTTTTACGGTACACAATTTTTGCCGAATTAAGATTCCTATATATTTCTAAAGCTGTAAAATGCCAAATATTTTCTGAGTGTATGTTCAGTGTTTCAAATTGATGTATCGTGCATCAAATACCATCCATTATTTCAATTTATTTATGAATTTCAACGACCAGACAGTCGCCTCTTTTGAACCCATTTTGAACAGTTCAACTCTGCTCGACAGTCTGGCACTCACACTTTGACCAGCGTATAACTGGCCGACAGGACAAGGGCTAGTATGCACTTTATAGTTCCATAACTCAAATAATCCTTGTCATTTAGGAGAATGAAAAATCTGTCGCAGTAATAAATGATTTGCGTAGCGTTGAAGGGGTCGTTTGAGAATAAAAAAACTACGTATTAACACTCGGCACTGGTGTTGGACCTCCCAAATGACCCAGCTGTTGATTTATGATTCAAGCCTTGGCAAATCTGAGAATGAGACCACTGAAAATGAGTTTTATCATCACATCCTGTCACTCGTGTCACCTTGCTGACAATGTTGCACATGAAATGTTCACAAACCTCCATTGTATTGACCGTATTTACAATGAAACTCCAGCGATGGGTAACCATCTGAAATGTTGTAGCGCCCCGTTATATAAATTGGACCACAGCACATGTGATCTCCTCTTTAAATGTTG
>JAVTVY010036759.1:0-15527 GCA_036873755.1 Hanleya hanleyi | reverse complement strand
AAACAGTAGCAATAGCAACCTTAAACCAGAATTCAGAAAAATCAAACAAGAAACGATCCTGGAAAATGACACAAATGATTATATAGAAAACTACCTTAACGGAGACTTTACTATCAATGAATACAGAAAAGCTTTACACTCTAAAAAAGAAAGTTCACCCGGCGAAGACAAACTAGGGTATACAATCCTAAAACACCTACCAAACAACACTCAGGAACTAATTCTAAAACTAATTAATGTGAGCTGGAAGACTAAACAACTCCCGACCAAATGGAAATCATCTATTGTTATCCCAATACCAAAACCTGGTAAAGACACATCAGACAGTAAGTCATATAGGCCGATCTCACTCACGTCAAATTTATGCAAAATTATGGAAACGATGGTCAAAAACAGACTTGAATATCACCTGGAAAGCAACAACCTGTTAAACAAAACACAAAGCGGTTTTCGAAAAAAGAGAAGTACTTTAGACCACATAGCCAGACTCCAACACTCCATCAAAAAGGGTAATGCCAAAAACCAATATACATTAGGAATTTTCTTGGATATTGAAAAGGCGCTTGACCTTGTATGGCAGGACGGGATTATCACCCAATTAAACAACCTGGGAATTAAGGGAAGAATACAACACTGGATAAAAAAATTTCTTCATGACCGAAACTTCGAAGTCCGTATTGGTAACACCATTTCCATGGACCACCAGCTAGATAACGGCACCCCACAGGGCAGCGTCATAAGCCCCACTCTTTTTAACATCCTGATTAATGGCCTGGCCAACGAAATTGACACAAAACATCCTGAAATTGAACAATCACTCTTTGCTGACGATGCTGCCATGTGGAAATCTGCTGGCTCGATAAAAAAATTAACAAGTATACTGCAAAAGGTACTGAATACAGTCAGCGATTGGGCCGATAAATGGGGATTCAAATTCTCAGCTGTCAAAACTACCGGTGTGCTATTCTCAAATAAACAGAACACAGACATCACGCTATCACTAGGAGGACAGAAAATCGAGTTTAAGAATAGTGTCAAATACCTAGGTATGATATTCGACCGAAAACTCACTTGGAAAGAACACATTGACCAATTAATTATTCGGTGTAACAAAGACCTGAACCTTATGAGGTGCGTATCGGGTACCAACTGGGGGGCCAATAAACTTAGCTTAATCAAATTATATCAAACACTCATCAGATCCAAAATAGACTATGGTTCAATCGCGTATCAATCAGCATGCAAGACCCATTTGAAAAGAATAGACAGCATTCAGTATTCGGCCTTAAAAATAGCCACCGGGGCGTTCAAAGGAACTCCTCTATGTAGTCTACAAATAGAAACTAATGAAAAACCCTTACATTTAAGACGAGAAGAACTGTCAATGAAATATGCAGGGAAAACAATAGCCAAGGGCGAAAACCACCCATGCCACAAAATTTTTGGCCTAAAAACCGAATACGAATTCCTAAAATCAAAATGGGAAAAAGACTCTGCACCACTCGGTTACACGACAGAACGATTATTCGAAGAACACGACATTCCAATCTCTTGTATCTCTGACACTGACAAGGTCAATAGACCACCATGGCAACTAATCACACCACACGTGGACACGAATATACATAGCTACATCACCAAACAGGACAACCCAGAGCATATAAGAGTCACTGCCCTCGAATATATTGACACACATTGGAAAAATCGCTTGAAAATATATACAGACGGCTCCAAAAACACAAGTCACAATACAGGTTCTGCATTCGTTATACCAGAACTTCACATTCACGAAGGTTTCAAACTACCAGACAATATGTCCGTATACACCACTGAATTAGTCGCCATAATCAAGGCCCTCGAATGGGTTCTCCAGAACCGACCGGTTTCCACTGTTATTCTTAGTGATTCCTTAAGCGGACTGGTATCTATAAAGAACTCCAAATCCGACAGCAGACCTGACCTCATACACGAAATAGAAATTTTATGCACACAAATACGAGACAATGACATTGACGCCATTTTAGCTTGGATTCCCGCCCACGTGGACGTTAGAGGAAATGAAGCAGCCGATAGGACAGCCAAAGACAGCCTCACCAAAACTGCACCTGACGTGCATATAGGACTAGGAACCAAAGAACTGAATTCCATCATTAGAACCAGAATAGATAGTAAATGGGAAAAAGAATGGAACGAAGAAAACCGAGGTAGATGGCTACATAGTATTCTAGATAAGGGGAAAAGACAGAGTTGCGGATTCCAGCTAGACAGCAAACGTGACGACCGCATCATCACAAGATTAAGACTTGGTAAAACAGGACTAAAATCTCACTTATCTAAGCTAATAAAAAACACATCACCACTATGCACTTCATGCAACAACGAAGAAGAAACGATAGAACATTTTATACTCAAATGCCCAAAACATGACCTCTATCGCCGAACACTGGAAAACGAACTCAAAAACTTAAATGTCCCTCTGTCGTTGGCTTCTATATTAAATCCTAAACCACCTCTTATAAACAAAGTATACTCCACCTTACTGGCTTACATCAAATCTACTGACTATCACTCTACCATTTAATACCATATGGTTACACCAATAAACCTAGGACCAAATTTGAATAAATGTAGCACGCTTAGAGTCAAAACTATTTCACAGGGGCGGAAATGAGGGTCAGTGATCAGAAATGACTGATCAAATTTGGACACTAACCAATCAAAATGCCATAGCAATAACATAGACAAATTCACTGATCAAATCAAAAGTTCCTAATAACGAGCTCCGACCAAATTGTGTTCCCTTATTTCCAACCCTCGTTAACGAATGTTAACCGACCGGTCTTCATGCAGGGGCAGTAGACTGGAGGTTATATCAAACATTCACAGTCGGCTTTAACTATAAAAAAATTTTTATTTATAATATTTAGTACCTAATTATTTCAAAATGCCATAGCAATAACATAGACAAATTCACTGATCAAATTAAAAGCTCCTAATAACGAGCTCCGACCAAATTGTGTTCCCTTATTTCCAACCCTCGTTAACGAATGTTAACCGTCCGGTCTTCATGCAGGGGCAGTAGACTGGAGGTTATATCAAACATTCACAATCGGCTTTAACTATAAAAATATTTTTATTTATAATATTTAGTACCTAATTATTTATTGCTATTGATCATGTGTGACTTAGATCACGATAGTGCCAGTCGATGGCAAAAAAAAAAAAAAAATAACACCAGAAAACAAGAAACTACAAACTCTTCTGTTCTTTGTAATACAGGCACAGCACACTGAAGACCACAGACGAGTAAGACCAGCCATGAAACAGAACACCGATGACGACAAATATTATAAAACAACACCAAATGGAGATGAACATGCATGAAGATCATCATCGTCGGACAACAAGAACGACCAGGATACTCGACCCTGTACCACGCTGGACAGGCTACTCCACCGAACTGAGCAACCAGAATACCGAATCCTAAACCACACAGACACGCTACCCCATATATGACACCGAAATGACGCCTCAACACATATCATCCTTTGACTTTCACACAATATAGGACGTAGACCTGCCGTTCTGTGCCCCAATACACACTCCAAGCAATAGTTACAGGCACAGATTTCTGGAAGAACCGACCCTGTTCCCAAGGGCGTCGTTACGGAAGTCGATTCGAAAAATCCTGAAGACGCCCATGGTTCTCCCAGTTTTTTCTGGACGGCTTTGTGCGTACAAAGGGTACCAAGACAAAGGAATCATCCACGCGATTAGACCTACAGTGAACTCATATTTACTAGTATAGCTTAACCCAAAAAACCCGAAAGAGACTTACGAACTTGTACATAGCGACTTTCATTTACTTCTATTTATATCTCCTGCTAATCTATCATTGTTATTTATTATTTATTCATTTATTTATTTATTTATTTATTTATATATTTAGCGCTGGAAAAGATATTAAAAGAAAAAAAAAAAGAAATGTACCGCGAAATCCAAATAAAACATTGAGTTGATGGGCCGCGAAATCCGAATGGGAAGCGGCCCTTAAACTACAATTTCAATCAAAAAACCTAATTAATTATTGCTATTGACCATGTGTGACTTAGATCACGATAGTGCCTGTCGGTGGCAAAAAATAACACCAGAAAGCAAGAAACTACAAACTCTTCTATTCTTTGTAATACAGGCACAGCACACTGAAGAGCACAGCCGAGTAAGACCAGCCATGAAACAGAACACCGATGACGACCAAAATTATTAAACAGCACCGTGAGTGACAACACCCCAGAAACCACCCTGACCTAGCCATTTCAGTGGAATCTCAAAACCCACACCTTGACCACGGACAATCAACGGAAACAAGAACAGCTTCTACATCCAAACCAAATCGAACAATGCCTACCACAACCACGGACAATTGAAACCATACTCACTGAAGACAACACAGTTCAGATGTGCCACACCTGAGATGCCACCGATGTAACGATTGTCTAATGCAAATATGATCCTTTGACTTTCACCAATATAGGATGTAGATCTGCTATCCTGTACCCCAATACCCAAAACAAGCAATTGTTACAGGCACAGATTTCTGGAAGAACCCGCCTATGGTTCTCCCAGTTTTTTCTGGACGGCTTTGTGTGTACAGAGGGGTAAAAAGACAAAGGAATCACCCACGCGACTACAATATACAATGAACACATACTTACCAATATAACCAAATCAAAAACCAACCGATGAACCTGTACATAGACAGTTCTTCTATTCTATCTATATCTCCATCCGCACATTTATTATTATTTACTTATTTATTTATTTATATATTTATTTAATTATTTATTTGTTTATTTGATAATACATCACTTGTAAACATCTTTAACAAACTAAGAAATGTAACGTGTAATTAAACTAAAACATTGAGTTGATGGGCTGCGAAATCCGTACGGGAAGTGGCCCTTAAACTGCAATTTCAATCAAAAAATTATGTGTCGACTCAGCATGTAAGACACAAGTAAAAAGAATAGACAGCATCCAATATTCTGCTCTAAAAATAGCTACTGGAGCCTTCAAAGGAACCGCCTTATGTAGTCTTCAAATAGAACCCAATGAGAAACCTCTTCATTTAAGACGAGAGGAACTGTCCCTGAAATATGCAGGAAAAACTAGAGCTAGGGGCGATAATCACCCATGCCACTAAATTTTTGAAGATAAAAGTGAATATGAATATTTAAAGAAAAACTGGGAAAAAGACTCCGCCCTCCTCGGCTATACCGTAAATAACCTATTCCAAGAACACGAAATACCCATCGCACACATCAGCGACACAGACAAAATCACTAGGCCACCCTGGGAATTAGAGTCACCCCACGTGGACACAAGTATACACGACTACCTCACAAAGAAGGACAACCCAGACTTTATTAGAGCCACCACCCTTGAATATATCAACCAAAACTGGAAAAATTACTTAAAAATCTATACAGACGGATCGAAAAACACAAGTAATAACACGGGATCAGCTTTTGTTATACCTGAGCTCAACATACAAAATGGTTTCAAACTTCCAGACAATATGTCTGTATACACTAGGGAACTGATTGCTATAATTAAGGCTCTCGAATGGATCATCGAGCACAAACCAATCCGTGCTGTGATACTCAACGATTCCCTTAGTGGACTCCCATCCATTGAAAATTCTATATCTGACAGTAGACCTGATCTCATACACAAAATAGAATATATATGTACACAAATACACAACAACGGTATAGACGCCATTTTAGCATGGGTCCCCGCGCATGTCAACATCAGGGGTAACGAAGCAGCCGACAAAACTGCCAAAGACAGGCTTGCTAAAACTACACACGATGTATCAATAGGACTAGGATATAAGGAACTCAACACTATCATTAGACGCAAAATAGATAGCAAGTGGCAAAAGGAATGGAACGAAGAAGAACGTGGACGGTGGTTACATAAGATCCTTGATGGAGAGAAAGACAAGTCCAGGGATTCCAGTTAGACAATAAACGTGATGACCGCATCATCACCAGGTTAAGACTAGGCAAAACCGGACTTAAATCACATCTGTCCATGCTTCTGAAAAACACCACCACTCTGTACCGCATGCAACAATGTAGAAGAAACAATAGAACATGTCCTACTTGAATGCCCAATCCATAACCAACAACGTGAGGCACTTAGAAACGAATTAAAAAAAATCAACACTCCCTTAACATTACCAGCGTTATTAAACCCTAAGCACCCCATTAGAAATCAGGTATTCAAGTCCTTAATAAATTTTATCAAAACTGCTGGCTATTATTCCAGTATATAATACCACCGCCGTGCATGCGCAGTCAACAATATTTTTTTTCTCCACATAATCAACTACTAGTACACCAAGTACTATGACACGATTTGATAGAGGCCAAATCATTCTTCTGACTTAAACAAAGGATATGGTTGCAGCGGAGTTACCTTGATACTGAGGGCCGTGTGTACCATAGCCATACAAAACATTATGGCCATAATAAACTATCCATACATAACATCCGGCCAAAATGTCACAGACACATTTAGAAATAAAATAGGCATGGCAACAGCGGAGTTACCTTGATACTGAGGGCCGTCTGTTCCACTGTCCTACAAAACAAACGATGGCCAAATCTAATTGAATTCACGACAACAATATCACGGCCAAATCGCATATAGCGAGCAGTATTCGGCATAAAATATAGGAAATGGTGATGGTGGAGTTACCTTGATACTGAGGGCCGTCTATCTCATTGTCCTATAAATTCTTTATGGCCATCAAACGATAATGTATACGGAAATAATACAGAGCTGTTTATTTGTGTATTCACCTAGTACTGAATCTATCGAAATGTTTAGTTATTTATTCATTTGTTTATCTATTTACTCACTTAATTATATATTGCTATTTATATTATGTGACTGACGGTCGGGGGTGCCTGTTGTTCAGAGGAAGATATATCAAAGTATTGCATCGAAAAACAATAGAAACCTAGACCACACCAGACACGCTACCCCTTAGATGTCATCGAACTGACGCCTCAACACAGAATATGATCCTTTGACTTTCACGAAATACAGGACGTAGACCAGCCCAATACACACTCCAAACAATTGTTACAGGCAAAGATTTCTGGAAGGACCCACCCCGTTCCCAGGGGCGTCGTTAGGGAAGTCGCCTCGAAGAATCCTGAAGACGTCCTGGTTCTCCCAGTTTTTCCTGGATGGCTTTGCGCGCACTATGGGGTACTAAGACAAAGGAATCATCCACGCGATTATAACACATATTTATCAGTATAATAACCAATAACAGATTAACGACTTGTACATAGCGACTCTTCTCTACTAGTATTTATATTTCCTCACTGTTATTGTTATTCATTATTTATTTTAATATCTAGCGCTGCAAAAGATTAAATTAACGAAGAAATGTACCGTGAAATTAAAATAAAACATTGAGTTGATGGGCCGCGAAATCCGTATGGGAAGCGGCCCTTAAACTACAACTTCAATCAATTCCACTTAAGACGAGATGAGCTGTCAATGAAATATGCAGGGATAACCAGACCAAATGTCACAAAATTTTTGGTCCGAGAAGTGAATACGAATACCTGAAAACGGAATGGGAAAAAGACTTCGCGCCACTCGGCTATACACAGTAGAAAGATTATTTCAAGAACACGAAATTCCTTGTATCTCTGCAACTAATCACACCTCACGTGAGCACGAATATACATAGCTACATCACCAAACAGGACAACACAGAGAATATAAGGGTCACCGCCCTCGAAAATATCGAAAAAAATGGAAAATCACCTGAAAATATATACAGACGGTTCCAAAAACACAAGTAACAATACAGGATATGCATTCGTTATCCCAGAACTCAGCATTCACGAAGGCTTTAAACTACCAGACAATATGTCTGTATACACTAGTGAATTAGTCGGTATAATCAAGGCCCGCGAATGGGTATTTCAAAACCGGCCGGTTTCTACCGTTATTCTTAGCGATTCCCCAAACCGACTGAAATCAATAGAGAACTCCAAATCCGACCGCAGACCTGACCTCATACACAAAATAGAAATTTTATGTACGCAAATACGAGACAATGACATTGACGCCATTTTAGCTTGGATACCCGCGCACGTGAACGTCAGGACGATAGGACAGCCAAAGACAGCCTCACCAAAACTGCACCTGACGTGCATATAGATTTAGGAACTAAGGAACTGCATTCTATCATTAAAAGCAGAATAGATAGTAAATGGGAAAAGGAATGGAAGGAAAAAAACCGTGGCCGATGGCTACATAGTATTCGAGATAAGGGAAAAGACGGAGTGGTGGATTCTAGCTAGACAGTAAACGTGACGACCGCATTATCACATTAGACTAGGCAAAACAGGACTAAATTCTCACCTCTCTATGCTAATCAAAAACACATCACCACTATGTATCTCATGCCACAGTGAAGTAAAAACGATAGAACATTTCCTACTCAAATCGCCGCATACTGGAAAACGAGCTTAAAAAATTGAATCTCCCTCTGTCGTTGGCTACCATATTAAATCCCAAACCTCCTTTAACACCACATTTATAACTTACATCAAATCGGCTAACTATTATTTTACCATTTGATATTATATGATGACATTGCCTAATCCACATACTTCTGGATAATTCTCGCGCCTACTAGCAGGGGCTGCTATTTTTTTATTATTTTTTTTTTTTTTATTACATAATCAACTACTAGTACACCAAGTATAGATCTTAAACTTAATCTTAGGCCACATCATTCTTCTGACTTCAACAAAGGGTATGGTTGCCGTGGAGTTACCTTGACGGCTGTGTGCACAACAGCCATACAAAACATTATGGCCATAATAAACTATCCATATATAACATCCGGCCAAAATGTCACCGGCACATTTAGAAATAAAATAGGCATGGCAACAACAGAGTTACCTTGATGCTGAAGGCCGTCCTACAAAACAAACGATGGTCAAATTTAAATAAATGCATAACAACAATAGCACGGCCAAACGAATATGGTGAACACTATTTGGTATAAAATATAGGAAATGGTGATAGCGTATTGATACTGAGGGTCATCTATCTCATTGTCCTACAAATGCATTATGGCCATTAAACGACAATGTATACGGATAAAATCCAAACTATTTATTTGCCTATTCACCAAGTATTATAATTGTCCAAATATTTAGTTATTTATTAATTTGTTTATTTATTTATTCATTTACTTAATTATTTATTGCTATTTATCTTATGTGACTGACATGTGCCTGTTATGGGAGGAAGATATATCAAAGTATTGCATTAAAAAAAAATGAAAAAGACGAAACTCTACAAACTCTACTATTTCTTGTGATACAGGCACAGCACACTGAAGACCACAGACCAGACCTGAAACAGAATACAGATGACGACAACAGTTATTAAGCAGCGCCGTGAGTGACAACACCCCAAAAAGACATCCTGGACTGGTAAAAACAACTCTACACAAGACCATACGCGCCACGCCTGAGATGCCACTGAACTTACGATTGTTTAATACAGAATATGATCCTTTGACTTTCAAGCAATGTAGGACGCAGCCTGCCAATCTGTACACCGATACACACTCCAAGCACTGTTACGGGCACAGATTTCTGGAAGAACCCACCTATGATTCTCCCAGTTTTTTCTATACGACTTTGTGTGTATGAAGGGGTACAGAGACAAAGGAATCACCCACACGACTACAATGTATAATGAACACATATTTACAGTATAACCTAATCAAAAACTGACCGACGAACTTATACATAGTCAATTCTTCTCTTCTATTTATATCTCCCTCCGCTCTCTCCTTGTTATTTATTTATTTATATATTTATTTATTTATTTTAAAATACAGCTCTTGTAAACATCTTAAATGTACTAAGAAATGTAACGTGAAATTAAAATAGAACATTGAGTTGATGGGCCGCGAAATCCGTATGGAAAGCGGCCCTTAAACTACAATTTCAATCAAAATGTATGTGTACTGTCTGATCACGCCGAAGACAAGAAATGAAAAGACACTGCGTACCGGTACCGGTAGTTCACAGGCAATGGCTGAAAGGAGGACGCTGGTGCTTGCCATAAATAGTCTCGGGTGAGTATAATATGTTATTTGCACATTTCATACCATTCAATATATAAATTTAATTTGCAATTGCATTTTGTCTAACTGCAACTGCATTTTGCGTGATCGACAAATATTAGCAATGTCATGATACTTATATGCCATATAATGTTTTCTTGTCTTTCAGTTTTGACGGCAAACATTTCTGTTATTCTCTGGAGATGTCGGTTCAAGCCCATAAGATACAACGTGGACATGCTGACAAACGAATTCGATTCTATCATTATGCACCATAGGCCAATAAAGTGAAGGTATGTTAATCAAAGATAAACAACAACAATAATCAAAAATGTATCTTACAGAGTGAAATAATAGATAGTATTGTCACAAGTAATTGTAAAGTAATTATATACATCTGCGTGTATACCGATGATAAAGTAAGTATATATGGATATGATTTATTTGACTTTTTAGGATAGTGGTTTTACCATCCCGGACGAGTGTAGCGGGTACGGGTTCCCAAAAGAAGTACTGGATTTTTATACGAGCCATTCTGCCAAGAAATGTAGTTGGAGAATACGCAGCGATGCCTGTAACATCAACTTATTTACATTCTGCCAGGCCGTCCTTGGATAACGAAATAAAACTACATCTCATAGTCATATCTATTTACATATATCAGCTGTTCTACTATGTACAGATATATATTTACATAGGCATATACAATTCAGTAAGTGACGCTTTGTGCATGTACAATCAGTATACGTTTATATATCCTTTGGTAATTTGAGACGCGTCTTCGCGCGAACATGTGTAACCATGTACCATTGGAACAATTGTTATCTGTGGAAATAAATGCATTATCGATATAATATAGAGATTGCGTATCCAGTCATTATGCGTGCTGAGCGGTCTTGAAATTCTGAGCACAATATAATACACAAATTTCGCTGTATATTGATGTATGTCACTAAGTTTATGGAGCACATCCAAGCCGAGAATGGCCTTTCATCGGCTGTTCACATCGTCGACAGGATCTCGGTTTGTATTCTTTCACTTCCGAGTGGAATGCTCCGCTTTTATAGATGATCAATGACTTGGAGTTTGTCCTGTTGGCGCTTCTTTCTTGCTTTCTTTGCCTTTTCGGGATCTTTGTATGAAGTTTCCTTTACCCTGGTCATATCGATGGCTACAAAACGCTGGCATGCTGTTGACAAAGTCGATCTGAAATGTAAAAATGAAAATAACAAAATGAAATATCCATGTTTAAGCCGCTATATAGGATGTTATAAGCGATGACAATTTCCACACTTGGAAAACAATTACACGTTCATGATTGTTATGATCATGAAGGTAAAATCAAACGTTGTTACAAGTCCTTATAAGAAAAAGATATATTCTTACCCGGATTCTGACAGGACCAGTTTTACTGTCGCAAAGCTTGTACTTCTTGCGTCCCATAATTTTGTGTACACTCGAAGAATATATGTTATCTGTAGAATTGAACTTGTCAGTTGTGAAACTTTGACGGGCAGACAGTTATTATTTATATACCTGTATTCAAACCATTTTGTCATCGTTTTCATATTGTACACTGTTCCGGCTTTATCATAATTATTTGACGGGCAAAGTAACTTATAGGCCTACATTGTTTATCAAGATTGTGCCGTAAACGTCCTGTTCAAACTTCATTTACACATTCGGTAACATACATTGTACTAAAGTTTTCAAATATTCACAGTTCCATGGCTATTCGAGGATGTTATGCTAGGTGAGCCAATTAGTTAAACGCTTCTTTGGCCGTGGACCCCAATACACAGTCTTCGCCTTGAGCGTGAGTAATCCTTATACCTCGCTGTGTCACCTGGTGCGCCGAAGTTCGCCTGATTGAGTCTTACCCACTGCACCACGAATGGCTTGAGTTTTAAAAAGTCATGTTTTTTTACTACAATTCACTAATTTTCATAATTTCTTATTCTTATAACTTGTAGGTTTGACTGTGTATTCTGGTATACAAAAAAATCGAGATTTTGAAACTTCGACCCGATACAGTAACCTTAGGATCGGTATGTTTGACTACCTTGAAAGAAAACAGTTTACATTTAATGTAGAAGTGATCGCCTTAATTGAAATAGAAATTATTAGAGGTAGGCCTACCGTAGGTCAACCGTTAGACATCGCTATGCTAGGCCTACCTTAAAACCTCACCTTCAAATACGATGATATCTTTTTAGCTTGCCATTCATCATATTGGAACAACATTTGCAACACCTCGGCCGCTTTTGTCGAAGTAATCCGAGAACATGCCGAAATGACTGTAGAAAAGTGGAACAGCGCCGTTTGACCACATGTCCAGTACCCCCACCCCCTCCTTCCCCTCTCCTTGGATTTTTCTAAAGAATAAATCTGTCAAACAATTTGAACGACATACAGGAAGGTCTACATGGTCTATATAAATTTTCAGGATTTCAGTTTCATTCTATCACCAATACACAGTCACATATTATAAGATATTTTAGATTGAATTAAAAAATAAAAGGAAATCGAAATAATAATAATCTGTTTTAACTCATACTGATGCCCACATCCTTAGCAAGTGTTGAGAATACCGGTACGTACTTTGATGCCAAATTTGGGTGCGGTCCAACGCAAATGCCTGAATTTGCTTTCATTTCCCCTCGAATTTGCAAGGTATAAGTTACCGGTAATAATTGCCTTTACGAATTAATTTGGAGGGACATTACAAAAAGCGTAAAAAAAATCATCCTCTTGAAATTATTTGATTAATTAATTAATTCAGGTACCGGAATCTCTTCCTTCACCCTACCCTCACATTTTCCTTTCTCATTCATTCACACTTCCACTTACAGTACTGGGATTTAGGGTTTAGGGTCTAATATATCAAAGTTAACACAATCCATTATGCTTTTAATTTTGTTGTTTATATTTGTACCATACCATGCCTGGATAAATTGGATTCTACTACGTCATTGGTCCGTCACTACGGAACCACGTGAGAATAGAATAGAATAGAATAGAATAGTTTATTCAGCTGATCACAGCGCCCTCTAGAGGCATACAATCACAGTCTCCCGTCATTGACATTGATTATTCCCGGAAACAACAATTCATTTAACAATGTTAATAACATACGGAAACAGGGTGAATAAGTGTCTTCTGGCCATAATTTCAGTTCACATGCGGGAAGCGATCGCCCGAGATGGCTCAATTCCACTCTCCTATTGACGACCGCTACCTGCAGTGGTCCGAAATCTCACCAAGCCCGGTCAGGCCGCCAGGTTGAGTGGAAAATCGGGTCCATTCTTGACCTCCACCTGATAACTAGCCCAGCCAAGTGGGGGTGACCAGGAGACACTTACAATAGAAACCTTAATGCATGGATGAAAATGATCCATAATGAATATATGATAAACTGTTTCATGAAAAAACTCTAGCTGGCTACTGCGGCAAATCCAAAATTTCAGCAATTAATTTTGCTACATTAAAACAAATGGACTCATTTTCACACGTCATTAACCAAATGAATTTCTCATCCACAGATAGACTATTAAAGTGAACAGATGAGCCCTTAGCCAGTGTCAACAACTCAACTCGCTGATTATTAAATTGAGGGCATTCTAATAGAACATGTGTTTCGTCTTCAATACTTGGACAGAAGTCGCAAGTCCGATCAAGAACTGAAATACCTGTGTATCTCCCCTTTTCTATATTTAGTTTGTGAGCACTTAATCTAAACTTGGCTAGTAGCGCCTGACGATATTTGAATACTTGTATATTTAGCAAATATGGCTCCATGCAAAAAATATTTTTGAATAATTGATAAGTGCGTAGTTTATTTCCAGAGTTTAATAAGTGAAAATCTTGCCTATTCCTCAAACTAGAGTTTTGGAAATTAATTATATGTGTTCTTTTTTTTCCATTCATCTGAATATGTATTAAAAATAGCATGATGTAACTTCTTGACTGCAGAGTTAAGGGACCCACAGTAAGTTCTTGGGGATAAATGACTTAGTTTAAGTTGATCAAGTAGAGTTTCTAAACCAGTATACCAAGAATCTATGCCTTCGTCATATAGCTGGCGAGACAGTAAATATGCCTCTTTTGCCAAACTATTGTCATCTAGGTTTGTCAAATGTGTACAATATTTATACATTGTGATTAAAAGATCCATTGTTATTGGAGTTCGACCCAGATCTCCTCTAGCTGCGTCATTGCTAGTTTTAGAGTGTACGCCAAGGGCATACTTGCAGAACTTAAGGTGTAATTTTTCAGCAGGCATATTTTCTAACTGTTTAAAAAGATATGATAAGCCTTTAGATTGGCAACTTTTGCTATTGACGGATGATCCCCAAATTTCTCCACCATACAAAAGGATATTTTTAACAGTGTGGTCAAAGATATGAAATAATGTTGACACACTTGGTTGGTTGCCATTAAGAGATTTTATTAAGTGAAAAAAAGCTTTTAGTCCCTTAGAATATAAATCGTCTTTCGCTTGTGAAAATGACCCAGATTGTTGAAAGGTCAAACCTAAATAAGTGTATGTTTGGGTTTGCTCTAGTGGTTCTCCATTTAATGTAATTTCTGTTTTAATTGTTTTACCCGATTTAGTAAATACCATCACTTTTGACTTGAGTTTATTAATTGAAAGTTGCCATTTATTTGAATAATCAAACAGATTATTAACACAGTTTTGGAGGCCTTCAGCAGACTCAGATAACAGTATCAGATCATCTGCATACAATAAACAAGATATACTGCTGGTATGTAGAGTTACAGGCTGACATAAAATATCAAATATAGACGGAAGGTCATGTAAATAAATCTTAAACAGATTAGGGCTTAATGTATCACCCTGTCGGACCCCTCTTTGTGATGGGAATGGTGCAGTCAATTTATCACCAACCTTTACATGAAGCTGTATATCATTGTACATATTTTGTATTATTTTAGATAATAGTCCATTCAAACCCACGGAATGCAATTTAAATAAAAGACTATTGTGGGGTACATTATCAAACGCTTTAGCAAAATCGATAAAGCATGTATATAGGGGTTTTGATAGTTTTTTGTTGTATTTGTCTATGAGAGTTTTTAACGTAAACATATGGTCAGATGGACGTTTACCCGAAGTGAAGCCAATTTGTCCATTTGGCACAACATTTTTACTTGCTATGTACTTATCAAGCCTGGAATTTAAGATGACGCGAGCTAGCTGAGCCTTCAGTACGCCGTAGCTTGTGAGAGCCTTCGGACGCGTTTTGACCGTACGGCAAAACGTGTGGCTAGTTTGGAAGAGTAGACCCTACTCTTAGCTAGTCGAACTGTTTAAAGTCTA
>JAVTVY010036758.1:0-16948 GCA_036873755.1 Hanleya hanleyi | reverse complement strand
AATGGAAACATTTCGAATGTGTATGGATGTAAAATAAATTAAAATTTTTGTGATGGGTTACGAAATCCGTATGGGAAGCGTTTCGAAAACGATATTTTGCATATACAATATTGAATAATTAATGAGTAAGTTTAAGTATTTTTTTATGGTAGAATATAAGGCTGTAATCGAGATCATGTCAACGGGACAGCAGGTTATGATTTCTTTGTTAATACCCCCAAATTTAATATCTGATCTTGAGATCAACAATTAAATTTGAGAATTATAGCTTGTATTCATCAATATCTGAATTATTCAGAAAGGGTCATATTCGACCTACGCTGTAAATATCTTTAATTGATATACGGTATATCGACCCGTATTTATAGTACCGTATCAAATTAAACATCGCGAAAGAAAAACAACGTTTTGTGATGTGTGGGCCTACGCGCATTCATCTTTTGGACGTGAGATCAAAAGTACGCAACTGAGACTGAGGAAAAGTTATTTACTTTCTCTTCCTGCGATACGCTCAGTCCCCCAGGCCAGGTAGAGTTAAACATCTCCACGCAAACACGTCGCTCGCTGTCATCCACAAATTACAAGCTCAATGCGCAAATAATTAAGCGTAAAGCAGGCATGATGCCTTCCAGGGTTAAACGAGAATGCCCATATGAAAATAGAATCAATCCGAGATTAAATTTTCTCATCTTTATCGTTACAAAACAGAGTTTAGCGCATTTTATTAACCGTCCACCTTTAATAAGATACTGATGTAACAAATCGGAGGAAATTACTTAAAATGTCATATGAATAATTCTACTAGTAAAAGTACGCAACTGCGACTGAGAATGTCGTTCATAGAGGTATTTAATTGGCCGAATCGACATGCAAACGTGAATAAATTTTGTAAAATGGATTCAACAAGATTTAACCATTAGAACTCATATGATTGATGGCGACGACCACCAGGCTTTGTCGGAAAAGTACTATCCGGACCAAGATATATTCCTCAAGTTATCGAACCACAAACCAAAAAGGCTTTTTTTATGAAAACAGGATAATAACAAATTTATATTGCAGTAAGAAAACAATTTATTGAATAATAGCTTAGCACTTGGGTATTTGCATATATTCACATGGTACAATATATTGTAAGAATAATCAAAATATCACAAATTAGAAACAGTATAGATAACAACCAGACAAAATGAGTTCTTATTAATTAGCACTACAATTGACAATTTGCACATATATATACATAACAATATCAAAAGCACATGGCTCTCTTCCTCTTCAAGCTGGCAATCTGCGTAAGCGTCTTCGTGTTGGCTGATCTGTTTCTCTTGTTAGCGAACTATTTCTTTACTTGGTCCTCGGTTATGCCTCCCACCTGGGCCAAGCAGATTGCTTCAGATGGGCTCGGATATGGGTGTTCTAGGTGCTCTCTGTACCACTCCTCCATGAGTCTCACGGCAGGTTTCGATAGCAGAGAACGTGTCCTGGGGAATCTAATGTTGACAGGTGATGACTGACCGGTCCTCGTCTCCGCCAGAAGCCGAACACTCCTCTCTATTCGGTCCAAGATCAAGTTGAGCTCCTGGTCATAGAACTTATTGATGAGGGTCTTCATGTGTGGGTGTCCCTCATCCAACATCAGGTTTCGGTACCTTTCTGTCTCCACCAATGCCGTCTGGTACTTGTAAAAGTCTCGTAATTCCCTGGTCTTTTCTGGCTCCTGCGACTCAAGTTCACTGAGGCGTGCAAACAGGTTCCTCTCCCTGGCGATGACTGGCATAGGCTCTAACTGCATGAGGACGCTCTGGAAAAGGTTGAGAGGTAGACTTCCGTCATTACACTCTGTCTCCAGGGCAGACTTGAGGTCATGGGGAATAGTAGGGCTGTGTAGTACGGGATAGTCTAGAGATGGGAAGGCAAGATCCAGGGAGTCGTTCAGCCTGGTTTCTGTGGCTGGGCTCTCATCTTTCACAAACACTTCCTAAAATAAAAAGCAAGAAAACTTTAAGTCACTTTTGTAATACTACCGTAATCAGGCGAAATACATATATAATGAAAGAAATGGTTCATAAATATATCCTAAATTTATATAAATTAGATCTCCGATTTTTGCTTATAGAATATCGTTTTATTCTAATCAAAGTTGGAAAAGTAGGCCTATGAACAAATAAATTTGTGTTCTTACCTGCTTGTATGAAGATGGAGTGGTAAAGGAAAAGACTCTGTTGGAAACTGGAGTGGTTGAGCAGGAATTCTGACAATCTGGCCTGGACTCCACCTTTACTGTTGACAGCGAGCACAATCTCTTGGTTTCTGGTTCTCTCTCTTCAGCATCCCAGTCAATGTTGTAGTCCAGGGAATCTAGGGAGGAATACTGGCTCTGGTCAGATGAGTCGATGATGCCCACATTCTCGCAAAGATGCTGCAAGACATCTTTTGATAGATCCGACTGGATGTGGGGAAGGAACAACTCGGCCATGGTAAATTTGGAAATAGCACTGTTTGGAACTAGAATTTGACAGATGGAACTCAAACTAGAACTGACATGAACGACTCAGTGTCAGTCTCCTTAAATACCGAATAATGTTGATTGCGATTAACTAATTATCTCATTGTCTTCTGACTGATGTTTGTGACTCATGATGAGTAATTTTTATTGGTTCAGCCAATGGTATAAAAATAAATCAGAAGCCTTTTTACTGATACAGCCAATGGGATGAAAATATATCTGAAGCCTAATCTCTTAATTCCTTCATATCACTCAGGTCTGTTTTGTCTAGAGCTAATAACTCATTACAATCCTTTATTATCTCCCATAGACCTATCGCAGATCATTTCTGCTATTACCGAGCTTTAAATACCGTTCCTGGTAATCCCATTGTATCAGTGAAGCCAGACCTTCTGGATTATAATTCTGATTACAATGATGTAAATCTTCAAGTATTGTCACCAGACTATTGTTTTAATATTTTTACATAATTCAATTAATGATTCTTTAAAATATAGTTTTTTGAAAACATTAAAAAATGGAAACATTTCGAATGTGTATGGATGTAAAATAAATTAAAATTTTTGTGATGGGTTACGAAATCCGTATGGGAAGCGTTTCGAAAACGATATTTTGCATATACAATATTGAATAATTAATGAGTAAGTTTAAGTATTTTTTTATGGTAGAATATAAGGCTGTAATCGAGATCATGTCAACGGGACAGCAGGTTATGATTTCTTTGTTAATACCCCCAAATTTAATATCTGATCTTGAGATCAACAATTAAATTTGAGAATTATAGCTTGTATTCATCAATATCTGAATTATTCAGAAAGGGTCATATTCGACCTACGCTGTAAATATCTTTAATTGATATACGGTATATCGACCCGTATTTATAGTACCGTATCAAATTAAACATCGCGAAGAAAAACAACGTTTTGTGATGTGTGGGCCTACGCGCATTCATCTTTTGGACGTGAGATCAAAAGTACGCAACTGAGACTGAGGAAAAGTTATTTACTTTCTCTTCCTGCGATACGCTCAGTCCCCCAGGCCAGGTAGAGTTAAACATCTCCACGCAAACACGTCGCTCGCTGTCATCCATAAATAACAAACTCAATGCGCAAATAATTAAGCGTAAAGCAGGCATGATGCCTTCCAGGGTTAAACGAGAATGCCCATATGAAAATAGAATCAATCCGAGATTAAATTTTCTCATCTTTATCGTTACAAAACAGAGTTTAGCGCATTTTATTAACCGTCCACCTTTAATAAGATACTGATGTAACAAATCGGAGGAAATTACTTAAAATGTCATATGAATAATTCTACTAGTAAAAGTACGCAACTGCGACTGAGAATGTCGTTCATAGACGGTATTTAATTGGCCGAATCGACATGCAAACGTGAATAAATTTTGTAAAATGGATTCAACAAGATTTAACCATTAGAACTCATATGATTGATGGCGACGACCACCAGGCTTTGTCGAAAAAGTACTATCCGGACCAAGATATATTCCTCAAGTTATCGAACCACAAACCAAAAAGGCTTTTTTTATGAAAACAGGATAATAACAAATTTATATTGCAGTAAGAAAACAATTTATTGAATAATAGCTTAGCACTTGGGTATTTGCATATATTCACATGGTACAATATATTGTAAGAATAATCAAAATATCACAAATTAGAAACAGTATAGATAACAACCAGACAAAATGAGTTCTTATTAATTAGCACTACAATTGACAATTTGCACATATATATACATAACAATATCAAAAGCACATGGCTCTCTTCCTCTTCAAGCTGGCAATCTGCGTAAGCGTCTTCGTGTTGGCTGATCTGTTTCTCTTGTTAGCGAACCATTTCTTTACTTGGTCCTCGGTTATGCCTCCCACCTGGGCGAAGCAGATTGCTTCAGATGGGCTCGGATATGGGTGTTCTAGGTGCTCTCTGTACCACTCCTCCATGAGTCTCACGGCAGGTTTCGATAGCAGAGAACGTGTCCTGGGGAATCTAATGTTGACAGGTGATGGCTGACCGGTCCTCGTCTCCGCTAGAAGCCGAACACTCCTCTCTATTCGGTCCAAGATCAAGTTGAGCTCCTGGTCATAGAACTTATTGATGAGGGTCTTCATGTGTGGGTGTCCCTCATCCAACATCAGGTTTCGGTACCTTTCTGTCTCCACCAATGCCGTCTGGTACTTGTAAAAGTCTCGTAATTCCCTGGTCTTTTCTGGCTCCTGCGACTCAAGTTCACTGAGGCGTGCAAACAGGTTCCTCTCCCTGGCGATGACTGGCATAGGCTCTAACTGCATGAGGACACTCTGGAAAAGGTTGAGAGGTAGACTTCCGTCATTACACTCTGTCTCCAGGGCAGACTTGAGGTCATGGGGAATAGTAGGGCTGTGTAGTACGGGATAGTCTAGAGATGGGAAGGCAAGATCCAGGGAGTCGTTCAGCCTGGTTTCTGTGGCTGGGCTCTCATCTTTCACAAACACTTCCTAAAATAAAAAGCAAGAAAACTTTAAGTCACTTTTGTAATACTACCGTAATCAGGCGAAATACATATATAATGAAAGAAATGGTTCATAAATATATCCTAAATTTATATAAATTAGATCTCCGATTTTTGCTTATAGAATATCGTTTTATTCTAATCAAAGTTGGAAAAGTAGGCCGATGAACAAATAAATTTGTGTTCTTACCTGCTTGTATGAAGATGGAGTGGTAAAGGAAAAGACTCTGTTGGAAACTGGAGTGGTTGAGCAGGAATTCTGACAATCTGGCCTGGACTCCACCTTTACTGTTGACAGCGAGCACAATCTCTTGGTTTCTGGTTCTCTCTCTTCAGCATCCCAGTCAATGTTGTAGTCCAGGGAATCTAGGGAGGAATACTGGCTCTGGTCAGATGAGTCGATGATGCCCACACTCTCGCAAAGATGCTGCAAGACATCTTTTGATAGATCCGACTGGATGTGGGGAAGGAACAACTCGGCCATGGTAAATTTGGAAATAGCACTGTTTGGAACTAGAATTTGACAGATGGAACTCAAACTAGAACTGACATGAACGACTGATTGAAATTGTAGTTTAAGGGCCGCTTCCCATACGGATTTCGCGGCCCATCAACTCAATGTTTTATTTAAATTTCACGGTACATTTCTTTGTTAATTTGAGATCTTTTGCAGCGCTAGATATTAAAATAAATAATTAAATAATGAATAACAATAACAATAACAATGAGGAAATATAAATACTAGTAGAGAAGAGTCGCTATGTACAAGTCGTTAAGTCTGTAATTGGTTTTTATACTGGAAAATATTTTAATCGCGTTGATGATTCCTTTGTCTCGGTACCCCCATAGTACGCACAAAGCCGTCCAGAAAAAACTGGGAGAACCAGGGCGTTTTCAGGATTCGTCGAGACGACTTCCCTAACGACGCCCTTGGGAACAGGGTGGGTCCTTCCAGAAATCTGTGCCTGTGACAATTGCTTGGAGTGTGTAGTGGGGTACAGAACGGCAGGTCTACGTCCTATATTACGTGAAAGTCAAAGGATCATATTCTGTGTTGAGGTGTCCGTTCGGTAACATTTAAGTGGTAGCGTGTCCGGTGTGGTCTAGGGTCGAGTATTCTGATTCTGGGTGTTCTTGCTATGCGGCGTTGTCACTCAAGGCGCTGTAGGTATTCTTGTAATCGTCATCCGTCTTCTGTTTCAGGTCTTGTCCAACTCGTCTGTGGTCTTCGGTGTGCCTGTATCATATGAAATAGAAGGCTTGTAGTCATTCTTGTTTTCTATTGTTTTTCGATGCAATAATTTGATATATCTTCCTCCCAACAACAGGCACGCCCCGAATGTCAGTCACATAATATGAATAGCAATATATAATTAAGACAGCAAATAGATAAACAAATGAATAAATAACTAAACATTTCGATAGATTCAGTACTAGGTGAATACACAAATAAACGGCACTGTATTATTTCTTTATGCATTATCGTTTGATGGCCATAAGGAATTTGTAGGACAATGAGATAGACGGCCCTCAATATCAAGGTAACTCCGCCATCACCATTTCCTATATTTTATGCCGAATACCGCTCGCTATATGCGATTTGGCCGTGCTAATGTTGTCATGAATTCAATTAGATTTGGCCATCGTTTGTTTTGTAGGACAGTGGAACAGACGGCCCTCAATATCAAGGTAACTCCGTTGTTGCCATGCCTATTTTATTTCTAAATGTGTCTGCGACATTTTGGCCGAATGTTATGTATGGATAGTTTATTATGGCCATAATGTTTTGTATGGCTATGGTGCACACGGCCCTCAATACCAAGGTATCTCCGATGCAACCATACCATTTGTTTAAGTCAGAAGAATGATTTGGCCTCTATCAAATCGTGGCATAGTACTTGGTGTACTAGTAGTTGATTATGTGGGGAAAAAAAAAAAAAAAAAAAAAATGAAAAAAAATGCTGACTGCGCATGTACGGCGGTAGTATTATATACTGGAGTAATAACCAGCAGTTTTGATAAAATTTATCAAGGACTTGAATACCTGATTTCTAATGGGGGGCTTAGGGTTTAATAACGCTGGTAATGTTAAGGGAGTGTTGAATATTTTTAATTCGTTTCTAAGTGCCACACGTTGTTGGTTGTGGATTGGGCATTCAAGTAGCACGTGTTCTATTGTTTCTTCTACATTGTTGCATGCGGTACAGAGTGGTGAGGTGTTTTTCAGAAGCATGGACAGATGTGATTTAAGTCCGGTTTTGCCTAGTCTTAATCTGTTGATTATGCGGTCATCTCGTTTATTGTCTAACTGGAGTCCCTGGGCTTGTCTTTTATCTCCATCAAGGATCTTATGTAACCACCGTCCACGTTCTTCTTCGTTCCATTCCTTTTGCCACTTGCTATCTATTTTGCGTCTAATGATAGTGTTGAGTTCTTTATATCCTAATCCTATTGGCACATCGTGTGTAGTTTTAGCAAGACTGTCTTTGGCAGTTTTGTCGGCTGCTTCGTTACCTCTGATGTTGACATGCGCGGGGACCCATGCTAAGATGGCGTCTATTCCCTCGTTGTGTATTTGTGTACATATACATTCTATTTTGTGTATGAGATCAGGTCTACTGTCAGATATAGAATTTTTGATTGATGTGAGTCCACTAAGGGAGTCACTGAGTATCACCGCACGGATTGGTTTGTGCTCGATGATCCATTCGAGAGCCTTAATTATAGCAATCAGTTCACTAGTGTATACAGACATATTGTCTGGTAGTTTGAAACCATTTTGTATGTTGAGCTCAGGTATAACAAAAGCTGATCCTGTGTTATTACTTGTGTTTTTCGATCCGTCTGTATAGATTTTTAAGTAATTTTTCCAGTTTTGGTTGATATATTCAAGGGTGGTGGCTCTTATAAAGTCTGGGTTGTCCTTCTTTGTGAGGTAGTCGTGAATACTTGTGTCCACGTGGGGCGACTCTAATTCCCAGGGTGGTGTAATGATTTTGTCTGTGTCGCAGATGTGTGCGATGGGAATTTCGTGCTCTTGGAATAGGTTATTTACGGTATAGCCGAGGGGGGCGGAGTCTTTTTCCCAGTTTTTCTTTAAATATTCATATTCACTGTTTTCTTCAAACATTTTGTGGCATGGGTGATTATCGCCCTTAGCTCTAGTTTTTCCTGCATATTTCAGGGACAGTTCCTCTCGTCTTAAACGAAGAGGTTTCTCATTGGTTTCTATTTGAAGACTACATAAGGCGGTTCCCTTGAAGGCTCCAGTAGCTATTTTTAGAGCAGAATATTGGATGCTGTCTATTCTTTTTAGTTGTGTCTTACATGCTGATTGGTATGCGATGGACCCGTAATCTATTTTTGACCTGATTAAGGTTTGGTATAATTTTATCAGACTATATTTACTCGCTCCCCAGTTTGTCCCAGACACACACCTCATGAGGTTAAGGTCTTTATTGCACCGAAGGACTAGTTCGTCGATGTGGTCTTTCCACGTGAGTTTTCTGTCAAAGATCATACCTAGGTATTTAACACTATTTCTGAATTCAATTTTCTGACCTCCTAGTGTTAGGTTAACGTCAATGTGTTTATTGTTTGAAAATATAATGCCCGTTGTTTTTAGGGCGGAAAATTTGAAGCCCCATTTATCCGCCCAGCCGCTAATTGTATCTAGTGTATTTTGCATTATACCTGTCAATTTTTTTATGGAACGCGCGGTTTTCCAGAGGGCAGAATCGTCAGCAAATAGAGACTGTTCTACTTCTGGGTGTTTGGTGTCAATTTCATTGGCTAGGCCATTGATGAGGATGTTAAAAAGGGTGGGGCTTATGACGCTTCCCTGAGGGGTACCGTTGTCTAATTCATGGTCGGTGGATAGGGTGTTTCCTAGGCGAACTTTAAAATTTCTATTGTTTAGGAAGTTTTTTATCCAGTGTTGCATTCTCCCCTTAATTCCAAGTTTGCTTAATTGAATAATTATGCCGTCCTGCCATACAAGGTCAAATGCTTTTTCTATGTCTAGGAAGATACCTAATGTGTACTGATGTTTGGCATTCCCCTTTTTTATTGAGTGTTGTAACCTGGCTATATGGTCTAATGTACTTCTGTTCTTACGAAAGCCGCTTTGGGTTTTGTTTAATAAGTTATTGTTTTCCATATGAAATTCCAGTCTATTTTTTACCATGGTTTCCATTATTTTGCATAGATTTGAAGTGAGAGAAATTGGGCGGTAAGAGTTGCTGTCTGATGGATCTTTACCTGGTTTTGGGATTGGAATAACGATTGATGTTTTCCATTTACTTGGAAGTTGTTTGGTCTGCCAGCTGACATTAATTAGTTTCAAAATTAGTTTCTGTGTTTTATTTGGTAGGTGTTTAAGGATCGTGTATCCTAGTTTGTCTTCACCAGGTGAGCTCTCTTTTTTACAGTGTATAGCTTTGCGGTATTCATTAATGTTGAAGTCTGCATTGAGATAGTTTTCTAAATGATCGTCCAAATCGTTTTCTATCGTTGTTTCCTCCTTAATTTTTCTGAATTCTGGTTTCAGGTTGCTATCGCTACTGTTCGAAGCGAAAGATTCGGCGAGGTGTTCTGCCTTTTCCTTGTTCGTTTTTTTAGTTTTGTTCAGTACAGGGACTGTGTTTGTTAACTTTCCTTGTATATTTTTTATTTTGTTCCATACTTTTTTTGAATTGGTTTTGGTATCTATAGTGTTGCAAAAGTCTTCCCAGCATTTGGATTTAGCTTCTTTGACACTTTTTTCAGCTATGATTTTGAGTTCCTTGTAGTTCGCGTGATCACTTTGGAGCCTACTTTTTTTGAATTTTCTTAGTGCCTTCTTTTTGGCCGCAATATTCTTTGCACACTCTGGGTTCCACCAGGGTACCGGGTTTTTGTTGTGGCGCTGTTGTGATATCGGAATATATTTTTGTGCTATTTTTAGTAGTGAATTTGTAATGTTTTCATTAAACATCTCTGGATCGGAATTGAATATCTCGTCATGATTTAGGCTTTGACAGTCTTTCTGGAAGCTTTTCCAGTCGGCTTTGGAGTACTGAAATTTTGGAGGGGCGTCTGTCCTTTCAGAGTCCGGTTTTATACTAATTTTCGTCAGAATGGCGAAGTGGTCGCTGTCAAGCGTGTCGGGAATCACTTCCCATTCGGATTTAATAGCTAGATCAGGGGAGACAATAGTTAAATCTATTGCAGATAGTTTACCGGTGTTCATGTCTATTCGCGTCCCGTGGCCATTATTTAAATAGCATAGGTTGTTTTGGTCAAGCCATTTTTCCACTACTTGACCTTTTTCGTCTGCTTTGGTGCAAGTGTCGTCCCAAATGGGGTTATGACTGTTGTAATCACCGCATATGATAATAGGAGAGTTAAATTTCTTTGTGATGTTGTCCAGTTCTTTTGGGGAGATTTTCTTTAGACTTCCTGGGGCATATAAATTAATGATGTTAATAGGTTTGTTATTGAAGAAGACCTGAATAGCGTGCCATTCGAGATCGTCACTGGTAGGGCTTTTATCTAGTTCTATGTGAATCAGGTCCTCTTTTATTAATATGAGGTTCCCCCCTAGTGCACCTGTAAGTCTGTCTGATCTATACGGCTTATATCCGTTTATTGTAAATTTATTTTTTCCTGGCTTCAGAAAAGTTTCCTGAACACAAATTATATCTGGGCTGATTTCATTTACTAAGACTTTAAGATTGTCCCCGTTTTTCGCGATGCTTCGGGCATTCCATTGGAGTATGGTGAGTTGTTTGTTGAAAATTGGGTTGTTATGTATTACGCGGTGGGTCTAACCTATTGTCCCGGGTGTTCTCATATGTTCTCATGAACGACTCAGTGTCAGTCTCCTTAAATACCGAATAATGTTGATTGCGATTAACTAATTATCTCATTGTCTTCTGACTGATGTTTGTGACTCATGATGAGTAATTTTTATTGGTTCAGCCAATGGTATAAAAATAAATCAGAAGCCTTTTTACTGATACAGCCAATGGGATGAAAATATATCTGAAGCCTAATCTCTTAATTCCTTCATATCACTCAGGTCTGTTTTGTCTAGAGCTAATAACTCATTACAATCCTTTATTATCTCCCATAGACCTATCGCAGATCATTTCTGCTATTACCGAGCTTTAAATACCGTTCCTGGTAATCCCATTGTATCAGTGAAGCCAGACCTTCTGGATTATAATTCTGATTACAATGATGTAAATCTTCAAGTATTGTCACCAGACTATTGTTTTAATATTTTTACATAATTCAATTAATGATTCTTTAAAATATAGTTTTTTGAAAACATTAAAAAATGGAAACATTTCGAATGTGTATGGATGTAAAATAAATTAAAATTTTTGTGATGGGTTACGAAATCCGTATGGGAAGCGTTTCGAAAACGATATTTTGCATATACAATATTGAATAATTAATGAGTAAGTTTAAGTATTTTTTTTTATGGTAGAATATAAGGCTGTAATCGAGATCATGTCAACGGGACAGCAGGTTATGATTTCTTTGTTAATACCCCCAAATTTAATATCTGATCTTGAGATCAACAATTAAATTTGAGAATTATAGCTTGTATTCATCAATATCTGAATTATTCAGAAAGGGTCATATTCGACCTACGCTGTAAATATCTTTAATTGATATACGGTATATCGACCCGTATTTATAGTACCGTATCAAATTAAACATCGCGAAGAAAAACAACGTTTTGTGATGTGTGGGCCTACGCGCATTCATCTTTTGGACGTGAGATCAAAAGTACGCAACTGAGACTGAGGAAAAGTTATTTACTTTCTCTTCCTGCGATACGCTCAGTCCCCCAGGCCAGGTAGAGTTAAACATCTCCACGCAAACACGTCGCTCGCTGTCATCCACAAATTACAAGCTCAATGCGCAAATAATTAAGCGTAAAGCAGGCATGATGCCTTCCAGGGTTAAACGAGAATGCCCATATGAAAATAGAATCAATCCGAGATTAAATTTTCTCATCTTTATCGTTACAAAACAGAGTTTAGCGCATTTTATTAACCGTCCACCTTTAATAAGATACTGATGTAACAAATCGGAGGAAATTACTTAAAATGTCATATGAATAATTCTACTAGTAAAAGTACGCAACTGCGACTGAGAATGTCGTTCATAGACGGTATTTAATTGGCCGAATCGACATGCAAACGTGAATAAATTTTGTAAAATGGATTCAACAAGATTTAACCATTAGAACTCATATGATTGATGGCGACGACCACCAGGCTTTGTCGAAAAAGTACTATCCGGACCAAGATATATTCCTCAAGTTATCGAACCATAAACCAAAAAGGCTTTTTTTATGAAAACAGGATAATAACAAATTTATATTGCAGTAAGAAAACAATTTATTGAATAATAGCTTAGCACTTGGGTATTTGCATATATTCACATGGTACAATATATTGTAAGAATAATCAAAATATCACAAATTAGAAACAGTATAGATAACAACCAGACAAAATGAGTTCTTATTAATTAGCACTACAATTGACAATTTGCACATATATATACATAACAATATCAAAAGCACATGGCTCTCTTCCTCTTCAAGCTGGCAATCTGCGTAAGCGTCTTCGTGTTGGCTGATCTGTTTCTCTTGTTAGCGAACCATTTCTTTACTTGGTCCTCGGTTATGCCTCCCACCTGGGCCAAGCAGATTGCTTCAGATGGGCTCGGATATGGGTGTTCTAGGTGCTCTCTGTACCACTCCTCCATGAGTCTCACGGCAGGTTTCGATAGCAGAGAACGTGTCCTGGGGAATCTAATGTTGACAGGTGATGGCTGACCGATCCTCGTCTCCGCTAGAAGCCGAACACTCCTCTCTATTCGGTCCAAGATCAAGTTGAGCTCCTGGTCATAGAACTTATTGATGAGGGTCTTCATGTGTGGGTGTCCCTCATCCAACATCAGGTTTCGGTACCTTTCTGTCTCCACCAATGCCGTCTGGTACTTGTAAAAGTCTCGTAATTCCCTGGTCTTTTCTGGCTCCTGCGACTCAAGTTCACTGAGGCGTGCAAACAGGTTCCTCTCCCTGGCGATGACTGGCATAGGCTCTAACTGCATGAGGACACTCTGGAAAAGGTTGAGAGGTAGACTTCCGTCATTACACTCTGTCTCCAGGGCAGACTTGAGGTCATGGGGAATAGTAGGGCTGTTTAGTACGGGATAGTCTAGAGATGGGAAGGCAAGATCCAGGGAGTCGTTCAGCCTGGTTTCTGTGGCTGGGCTCTCATCTTTCACAAACACTTCCTAAAATAAAAAGCAAGAAAACTTTAAGTCACTTTTGTAATACTACCGTAATCAGGCGAAATACATACATAATGAAAGAAATGGTTCATAAATATATCCTAAATTTATATAAATTAGATCTCCGATTTTTGCTTATAGAATATCGTTTTATTCTAATCAAAGTTGGAAAAGTAGGCCGATGAACAAATAAATTTGTGTTCTTACCTGCTTGTATGAAGATGGAGTGGTAAAGGAAAAGACTCTGTTGGAAACTGGAGTGGTTGAGCAGGAATTCTGACAATCTGGCCTGGACTCCACCTTTACTGTTGACAGCGAGCACAATCTCTTGGTTTCTGGTTCTCTCTCTTCAGCATCCCAGTCAATGTTGTAGTCCAGGGAATCTAGGGAGGAATACTGGCTCTGGTCAGATGAGTCGATGATGCCCACACTCTCGCAAAGATGCTGCAAGACATCTTTTGATAGATCCGACTGGATGTGGGGAAGGAACAACTCGGCCATGGTAAATTTGGAAATAGCACTGTTTGGAACTAGAATTTGACAGATGGAACTCAAACTAGAACTGACATGAACGACTCAGTGTCAGTCTCCTTAAATACCGAATAATGTTGATTGCGATTAACTAATTATCTCATTGTCTTCTGACTGATGTTTGTGACTCATGATGAGTAATTTTTATTGGTTCAGCCAATGGTATAAAAATAAATCAGAAGCCTTTTAACTGATACAGCCAATGGGATGAAAATATATCTGAAGCCTAATCTCTTAATTCCTTCATATCACTCAGGTCTGTTTTGTCTAGAGCTAATAACTCATTACAATCCTTTATTATCTCCCATAGACCTATCGCAGATCATTTCTGCTATTACCGAGCTTTAAATACCGTTCCTGGTAATCCCATTGTATCAGTGAAGCCAGACCTTCTGGATTATAATTCTGATTACAATGATGTAAATCTTCAAGTATTGTCACCAGACTATTGTTTTAATATTTTTACATAATTCAATTAATGATTCTTTAAAATATAGTTTTTTGAAAACATTAAAAAATGGAAACATTTCGAATGTGTATGGATGTAAAATAAATTAAAATTTTTGTGATGGGTTACGAAATCCGTATGGGAAGCGTTTCGAAAACGATATTTTGCATATACAATATTGAATAATTAATGAGTAAGTTTAAGTATTTTTTTTATGGTAGAATATAAGGCTGTAATCGAGATCATGTCAACGGGACAGCAGGTTATGATTTCTTTGTTAATACCCCCAAATTTAATATCTGATCTTGAGATCAACAATTAAATTTGAGAATTATAGCTTGTATTCATCAATATCTGAATTATTCAGAAAGGGTCATATTCGACCTACGCTGTAAATATCTTTAATTGATATACGGTATATCGACCCGTATTTATAGTACCGTATCAAATTAAACATCGCGAAGAAAAACAACGTTTTGTGATGTGTGGGCCTACGCGCATTCATCTTTTGGACGTGAGATCAAAAGTACGCAACTGAGACTGAGGAAAAGTTATTTACTTTCTCTTCCTGCGATACGCTCAGTCCCCCAGGCCAGGTAGAGTTAAACATCTCCACGCAAACACGTCGCTCGCTGTCATCCACAAATTACAAGCTCAATGCGCAAATAATTAAGCGTAAAGCAGGCATGATGCCTTGTCCAGGGTTAAACGAGAATGCCCATATGAAAATAGAATCAATCCGAGATTAAATTTTCTCATCTTTATCGTTACAAAACAGAGTTTAGCGCATTTTATTAACCGTCCACCTTTAATAAGATACTGATGTAACAAATCGGAGGAAATTACTTAAAATGTCATATGAATAATTCTACTAGTAAAAGTACGCAACTGCGACTGAGAATGTCGTTCATAGACGGTATTTAATTGGCCGAATCGACATGCAAACGTGAATAAATTTTGTAAAATGGATTCAACAAGATTTAACCATTAGAACTCATATGATTGATGGCGACGACCACCAGGCTTTGTCGAAAAAGTACTATCCGGACCAAGATATATTCCTCAAGTTATCGAACCACAAACCAAAAAGGCTTTTTTTTATGAAAACAGGATAATAACAAATTTATATTGCAGTAAGAAAACAATTTATTGAATAATAGCTTAGCACTTGGGTATTTGCATATATTCACATGGTACAATATATTGTAAGAATAATCAAAATATCACAAATTAGAAACAGTATAGATAACAACCAGACAAAATGAGTTCTTATTAATTAGCACTACAATTGACAATTTGCACATATATATACATAACAATATCAAAAGCACATGGCTCTCTTCCTCTTCAAGCTGGCAATCTGCGTAGGCGTCTTCGTGTTGGCTGATCTGTTTCTCTTGTTAGCGAACCATTTCTTTACTTGGTCCTCGGTTATGCCTCCCACCTGGGCCAAGCAGATTGCTTCAGATGAGCTCGGATATGGGTGTTCTAGGTGCTCTCTGTACCACTCCTCCATGAGTCTCACGGCAGGTTTCGATAGCAGAGAACGTGTCCTGGGGAATCTAATGTTGACAGGTGATGGCTGACCGGTCCTCGTCTCCGCTAGAAGCCGAACACTCCTCTCTATTCGGTCCAAGATCAAGTTGAGCTCCTGGTCATAGAACTTATTGATGAGGGTCTTCATGTGTGGGTGTCCCTCATCCAACATCAGGTTTCGGTACCTTTCTGTCTCCACCAATGCCGTCTGGTACTTGTAAAAGTCTCGTAATTCCCTGGTCTTTTCTGGCTCCTGCGACTCAAGTTCACTGAGGCGTGCAAACAGGTTCCTCTCCCTGGCGATGACTGGCATAGGCTCTAACTGCATGAGGACACTCTGGAAAAGGTTGAGAGGTAGACTTCCGTCATTACACTCTGTCTCCAGGGCAGACTTGAGGTCATGGGGAATAGTAGGGCTGTGTAGTACGGGATAGTCTAGAGATGGGAAGGCAAGATCCAGGGAGTCGTTCAGCCTGGTTTCTGTGGCTGGGCTCTCATCTTTCACAAACACTTCCTAAAATAAAAAGCAAGAAAACTTTAAGTCACTTTTGTAATACTACCGTAATCAGGCGAAATACATATATAATGAAAGAAATGGTTCATAAATATATCCTAAATTTATATAAATTAGATCTCCGATTTTTGCTTATAGAATATCGTTTTATTCTAATCAAAGTTGGAAAAGTAGGCCGATGAACAAATAAATTTGTGTTCTTACCTGCTTGTATGAAGATGGAGTGGTAAAGGAAAAGACTCTGTTGGAAACTGGAGTGGTTGAGCAGGAATTCTGACAATCTGGCCTGGACTCCACCTTTACTGTTGACAGCGAGCACAATGTCTTGGTTTCTGGTTCTCTCTCTTCAGCATCCCAGTCAATGTTCTAGTCCAGGGAATCTAGGGAGGAATACTGGCTCTGGTCAGATGAGTCGATGATGCCCACACTCTCGCAAAGATGCTGCAAGACATCTTTTGATAGATCCGACTGGATGTGGGGAAGGAACAACTCGGCCATGGTAAATTTGGAAATAGCACTGTTTGGAACTAGAATTTGACAGATGGAACTCAAACTAGAACTGACATGAACGACTCAGTGTCAGTCTCCTTAAATACCGAATAATGTT